>KZ808581.1:74235-102085 GCA_000696205.2 Oncopeltus fasciatus | reverse complement strand
ATATATATATATATATATAATAAGAAAAGGTGTGATAAAGAGTGTAGTGATCACACTCAAAAAAAAGAATTACAAAGAGTAAAAATCTCCCCGAATATTTTTACTCACTGTAATTCTTTCTTTTTGTGTGTTCACTACTGTATTTCTCCCACCCGTTCTTATTTACTATATATATATCGCAACCGCGATTTTATATAAAATTATAAAATTCACTACGTTTGAACTGGAGAGGAAAAGCTAGCCACTGCCTAGCGATGCAAAGTTTAATGTATGTTAATTAATTAGTATGTGATACTATTTACAACAAAAGAAAATAATTCACATAAATAATGGAATATTTATCACTAATGTTTTAATCTAGTATTGAGCATTTAAGAAAAAAAAATGTCTACAATAATAGGTCTCTTGGCCTCTGCCTTTTAAGGCGACGGGAAATGTCAATCGTAAATACAAAAAGCTTATTTGGTGTAGCGGGCGAAATATTTAGTTTAAATGAATAAAACAGCAATAATCCGTATATTTGAAACGAAACATTTCAAGGTTTACTCTGAAATCAGGCTTTAAGCCTTTAAGTATAAAAAGCGGGCGTAATATTTAGACAACAGGAATGAGACTTTAACACAAATTGGTTTATTGATAAAATATATTCTTTTCATATTTAAATGAAAAGTGGAAATTTCACATTTAAATTTTCTGTTGAATTTGCTTAGTTTACGAAGTTTCTGCGTGAGGGGCATTTTAAGTGGGTTTGTGAGAACATATCTTACATTGGGGTCTGTGTTATAGTTGTAAAAACTACTAAAGTGAATAATTTACATTCACTAATTTAAATTCTAAAGGAATTGGTATGTTTACATATATATATTTCAACTAAAGTACGTTTATATTAATGTCCTGGCATGTGCATTTTTAAATTGCACAAGAAAAATAATGTATTTAAAAGTAAATAGTATATAAAAATTAATTTTGAAGACTATAATTTTTAAAAGATATTTTACATTCTTGTTTTATTCATAGATGATTTTAGTTGGGGTTCGGTCAAGGTAGATACAAAAAACACAAAATTAAAAAAATGTATTTCTTAATAAAGGATTATCTGTCGACGTTTCGGCTTACATTGTAAGACATCTAAGCTGTAGAACTTATTATACAACGTCATGAGTATACAATAATAATTGACAATAATATAATAGAGAATTGAAATAATATAATGAGATATCAAGAGTATGAATGTAGATAGCTATGTAAGAGAATTTAAAAAGATTTTGAAAAACAAATTGAAAATAAAAACAATTTGAAAAAACATACAAACAACAACTTACTGAAAAATTATTGAATAACATTAAAACAGTAATTTGACACACCTACCTATCATGAAGATGAGAGAGGAAGTCCTGTACCTAAGTTCACATTTCCATGACTAAAGTATACATTTTCCTAATACACAATGTGAGAGGTAGAAAAGTGGGGGGAGAAGGTAAGAGGCTGAAGGTACAAATGGAAAGCGGCCTGTTTCAATAGAGGGCAATAAAAAGGACAAAGGAAAAAAAGAAGGGTGTTATTGGGAATAGGTAACTTTGGAACTGGGAAAAATGTTCAACAGGTTTAGTGAGAAGGAGGGCTGATGGTTTTTAGAATGTTGAAAATGTTGAGGAAATTTGTTCTATGTCCGTTCTGTCGTTGACTGGATAGTGTTGTAAGTTGATGTGAACGGTAAATTCTTGTTTTGTAATATACCAAATTATGGCAATCAAAGATTTCAGTGTTTGTTTCATTTGAAGGTATATTATTCGAAGGTATTATAACCCCAAACATAACTGAATTTATATTTAAATTCCCTACTAATTATCTTCGTATTTTGATAATTCCAGAAAGTCCTTTTTGTATAGTTGCACAAAGAAAGAGAGGGCTTACTGAACTCCTACTTCCTTCCCCTTCGTGAAGAACATTCCATTGGAGGAAGTTGAAATAATGTTGCTCGTAGAAGCGTCCATTTGAAATGTAACGAAGGTGTTGCAGCTTCAAATGTTAGGCGATTAAGGGAGGATTGGCGGGGGGGAGACAGCGGGGCTTAATTAGAGCGACTGATGATGCCCGTCCTCGGAAGTTGGCGGGGGTGTTGTCGAGTTTGAGGCTGGGAGGGGGGCGCGATCGCCCGGGGAAGTAATAAGTGCTCTAAGGAGGATAAGTGAAGTTTCGGAGAGCACAGCTTGCAAGAGAGTTCTCTTACTAAAGGCAAGCTGATGTCAGGCTCAACAGATGCCCGCCACGCTCGTCCACTTTGTCAAGTGACAAGGGTATTTTCACAGCGCTAGCAAACTTAGGGTGTGTGTTCTTATCAACCCTTTGTCCTTATCAACCAATAAATGATTTCATATACGAACTTCTTTTTAGTGATCACACTACGTAGGCGATATATTTCGTATATCTTAACAATTAACGTAAGAATAAAGTTATTTGGCTCTTAAGTCATACAAGAGGGGGAACGTGCTTCAGGCTGGAACGTTAGTGAGATAGGGGTAGCGGAATCCCAACGTCTCCAAATGTTCAATCTCAAATCTCTCTTGAAATATGAGATTTTATCTACTAATTTTGTGAGACAGATGAGAAAAGTTAATTTTTACTGTTTTTTTTTATGAATCTTTATTTATTACTTTTTACTTATAAAATATCTTGTAATTTGATGGCTTAATAATATGCATATATACAAGAAAAAAAATTTAGTAAATAAAATGTCACTTTGCAGGGAGGTCTCGAAGCCATCTTCGTTTAAGTTGTTGTGAACCGTGATGTGGTCTCATTTTCCTCATTTACCTGTTCGACAACAATGACCGGTGGCTGTGAATTAACTACCTTCGAGGTGCTTGGACGTGCTGGCAGTTGGTCTTGTGGCCTCTCGGTTGGAGTGCCACGGGCGGAGTGACGCCTCTTAACCTTCGGAGGAGTCATAGGTGCTCCTCTGTGTCTACCTTTCCTACCACCACTGAGAGAGAGAGAGAGAGAGTGAGAGTGGTAGTAAGTTTGTAGGGAGCGAGCCCCGAACCGGGAACCCATAATATAACAGCAACAGACTGTACCCCGGGCTACCTGGCCGACTGACACATAAAGGTGGCAGTGACAGCTATTGGTGTGGGGAGAGACAGGTTAGTCCATGCTTGTCTGATTAGCACTAAATACTTTTATGGAGTCATGGAAATGTGAACCTAGGGACAGGACGTCCTCTCTCGTCTTCATGATAGCCCTGAAGATGGCTTACAATGTAAGCCGAAACGTTGGCAGATAATCTTTTAAAAAATACATTTTTTTTAAATTTGAATTTTTTTGGATCTACCTTGACCGAACCCCAACTAAAATCATCTAATATTAATACTTTTATATTAATAAAACTGGATAAAGAGTGATCCTGACAGCGAATGTCTGCGGAAATTCGCACACATGACACTGACGCTTGTCTGCATCAGTCTACAAAATATGATAACACAGGTCTCTTTGACATCAATCAATAAAGCTAAAAAGAGGGAGCGTTATGTCGAGGTGTTCACTGATCAACGGTGTACCGCTATTTGAAAAAAGTAAAGATTTTTTTTACTACTCCTGGACGTTACTATCAGTTTTTCCAACTATCAAATCATGAAGCTAAAACAAGTTAGGTTTTTGTTTTCTTATAAAATAATCAGTCATGCGTTATTGGCCCTGAAGAAGACCTAAAATTCGGACTTAAACTTAGGAATTAATTAAAAAAACTATTTGATGTTGCAAGTAAGCATTTTTTATATCTCATTGACCGTACGCCGATTTTTGACATTTGTTATTCTTGATAAATCAATTAAAGAATAAATAAAAGTTAAGAAAACATATTTAAAAAAAAAATCCCCCATTCTTATGTAATCCAGTGGGAAATGTTGATAGAACAAGATAAAAGCACTAATTCTTATAGGCAATTTACAACTATGCTGGCTCAGCTGATCTGTTCGGGACTCACGAGGCTGCTTTACAGCATACATATATGAAATCCTGTCCAGAACCATGGATTTCAAAAATTAGGGCAGTGACCTGTAAATATTCCTTCCTTCCATGAACTTAAAACATTAATATATTATTTTAGGAGAGGGGTCGAAGAGCCCCTTCTCCCTGCAAAGTAATTTATTTATTTTANAGTGTTCTTCATTTTTTCAGTTATTTATATTTATTTATTTATTTTATTTCATTATTGTTTCCGTCATCAAATTACAAAATGTTAAGTAACAGAATGTAATAAATAAAGATTTTTTTAAATTTATTATTTTGTTGAAAATTAATTTAGAGAATATATTTTAGGAATGAAGTTCTCTTTTTTTAGCAATAGGCTCAGAAAGGACTCAATTTAATCACATTTTATTACATTTACATACATTTTACAAATATTTTGTTCAAATTCGAAGAAGTACTCCATAATAGAAACTAAAATATTATAAATACATAACTATTATGCACTCGTACACGACGAACATGTGTTTGCATAAATGATTTTAAGAAACTGCTGTAGAAAATTTTTCTTCAACGTTATTTTTATTTTGAATTTTTCAATTGAAATAAAATTTTGTTTTGGAGAATACCCCCTATAATTGTGGTGTAATAGAATACCCCCTGAATCCCATGGGGTGTAATAGGGGGTTAAAGAAATGGAGAATATGTCACAATTAATACCAAAATTATATTTTAAAAATGACTTTGTATTAATGTATATGTCGGAGTTATTTGTACCTTTTTAATACTTATATATTTGGTTTGATTTATAGATGCAATGATCATATATGTATTTATCCACCTGTAGTATTTACTTTATAGGCACCTGGCTAGATTGTAGAGACAAATAACGAAAAATTTAAATATGATTTCTATTTCTATGAAATAAATATTTATTTCGTTGTGTTTTCTTCAGTAGAATAAGGATTGAGCGCGTTGGACTAACGTTATGATATCTTGGAATGCAGTAAGCTTTTACCCCTCAGATATCTGCCCTGGAAGTAGGGGTGGAGGCCTATGTCACACTGATTTATGGCCCTCGTCCCAGTACATACTTCTCATCACGAATGTAATTCTGACCAGATTTTTTATCTGGAGAATACCCATTTGACACCATGGGGATTAATAGGGGGTTAAAAAAAATTAAATTCAGGATATATGACAATTAATACTAAAAGTATATTATAAAAATGACTGGACATGATAACCTGTTTGATAACCTATTCATGTATTTTTAATATTTATATATATATGTAAGATGANAAATTATCGATATCCTTTTTGAACGGGCAAATGGTAAAAAATATATTTCTTGGCCATTTGCCCGTAATAAAATATAAATTATACAAGAAGATCAGCAGTGAAAAAAATATTTATTTTTTTCTTTACAAAATATTTTTCAAGTTCAGAAATATTTGACAGAGGTTTAAAATTTTTTTTTTTTTTTTTTGTGGAAGCAATGGTTAGTAGATATTAAATAGTTTTCAATTATCTGAGTATTAAAAGTAAAAAAAGTTAAGTTGCAAAGCACAACAGAAATGTTGATATGTTTCATTTCATTCAATATATCATTTATTAGATTTTTGTGATTTAATAAATAATACAGTGATAGTGGGTAAAGGGACTAATGAGAATACTCATTAATTTGAAGATTAATAAGAACATTATTTTTATTTCAGTAGGAATCAAAAATAAATAATATATATTTATTCACTCAAATCATTGAAATTTATTCGTTACTTTAAACTTTATTCGAAATTTGCACCATAAACGCCTTCTTTTCATAACTTTATTTGAAAGATTTGCATTATTTCCTCTGATGATGGGTCCAAATACGATCTTCAGAGGTAA
The DNA here is from genome assembly GCA_000696205.2 of Oncopeltus fasciatus. Classification (NCBI taxonomy): domain Eukaryota; kingdom Metazoa; phylum Arthropoda; class Insecta; order Hemiptera; family Lygaeidae; genus Oncopeltus; species Oncopeltus fasciatus. The sequence goes on along the minus strand of KZ808581.1, from coordinate 96,229 downwards.
TTGGGAATCGCTCATTAACTGCTGATGCCAAAGAATGAGCTTAAGCGAGATGCAAACATTTTGGTGTTGCAAAAGAATGTTCTGGAATAAATTTATAAATCTCTTAAAAGGGGAAGAGGGATTAACTGATCTGTTCAGTTTTTAACTCTTGACAAGTTGAATAGCAGTAACTAAAACTTAGTCACTAATTTGACTGTTTCTAAATGGAAACATACTTAGACTTCATTGCAAAAAATGACTAAATTTGCACAATGTTATAAAAATATGTTGTTAACTAGTCCACAAGATTTTCCCATTGATATATGCGGTGGATGTATTCTATGGTGAAATGCCTTCGTTGGGAAAGTGGTTGGCTTTGAAGGGGTGTACATAGCTATAAAGAGGGCGAGGGTAGCCAAGACAAATCGAGCAGGAGACAGCACACAGAGAGATAAAGCGTATCAGAAGAAACTCCTCAGGATCTCGTGCTAAGATATCTCTTTGCTAAGGAAATTAGATGTAGAATTACAAATGTAAGGGATGTGAATGACGGGCTGGAAGGGAGCTTTTGTCCTGCTATCGGGGACAAGTCGTCCCACCTCACCCCAACTTCTTCTCTTCCTTTTTTTCCATTATCTCCTTCAGGTAATTTCATCTTAATAACCTAAAAAGAAATTATAAAAGTTTTATTCATTTAGGATTTGCAGTCGTAACCTTTTTTTTTTTTTCAAGTTCAATTACAAAGAGGATCTCAAACCTCTGAAATAACTACACACCTACACAATGATAGGTGTTCCAGAAATAAAGCTGAATTATGACAGTGAGAAAGTGTACTTATTTCTTTTTATCTGTTCGAAGCAAATACACAGCTTTGAAAATTATATATTAATTAGAAAGTAGTCTTGTACTTGAGTAGGCAGTGATTCAGGGTGGGACATCTCGGAGCAGTTTTCTCTCAGAGGCCAGTCTCAGTGTCGACCACAATTTCTTAAAAATATCTATTTTCATCAAATCCACAACGTCAGTAATTCTTTTATGGTCCTGACTTTCTTTGGAAGTCACTATGACGCCAAACACATTCAATGGGGTCCAAGAGCGACAAACCATCGTGATCGATCCTACATTCCACTCTCTTGCCGAGCAATCTACACTTTTCCTGAATTTTTTCTTAAATTATTTTTACCTTAACCGAACCCCAATAATCTAATTAATAATCATCTAATTATAATACTTACGGTCAAAAAACTCTCCATTTGAAGTATTCTACATTTATATACTCTGTATTCCCCTCCTAAAAAAATAAATAAATAAAAAGGAGAGAGAGCGAGAGAGAGCAAATTAGACATATTTTTGACAAATGTGGTTTTTGTGTGTACCAAATTTTGGCCACATAGCCAAATTTTGTACCAAAAGGTAGAAAAAAATTTTAGTTCTTTATTTCTTTTTAATGTTCTTACAATAATCAAAAGAGATAAAATTACATTGCAAGTTTTAAAATGAAATTAGATTCAATGGTACAAAAAATGGTAGAGCATAACGATAAACACATAAATTAAAGTTATAGTTTAGTGCGAAGGATATTGGCCCAGAATGCCTATGGAAGAAAAACACTATGCTAGTTTATAAATATTAATTTAGTGGTGGTGTATCATCCCAAGTAAATTTTTTAATGAAGAGTCGATAAATAGCTAGACAATGTCAACTCCTTTGAGCATAAGACGATGTATTCGTCTTTCTTGTAGGTTAGACACTCTAGTGTGTTGGGAATTTAATAAGTTATCTAGCTCGTCCCGGTGGTGCAATGGATAACATACTAGCCCGGAAAGAAGGAATCCAGGTTCGATTCCTGGTTGGGACAGATAAATTTTTTATTCTATTCCCTCGCATCAATTGTTTAAAAACTAAGCTAGTTTGTTTTCACTTTAGTACGAAAACAGCTAACAATTTTCACATAAATTGCCTTAAAAGTTCTGTTGCACGTGCCGATTGGGCTGTTTATATGATTTTTGTTCATTGAAAAATCAGTGTGAAAATGTTAAAAATAGATCAAAAACCAAAATAAAATAAAGCTCTATAACAACTATTAACTTTAACGAAACTAGTTGTTAACTTGATTTTGTAGAAAAATGTGTAAGGAATGTACTGTGAGTGGTTCACCACTGATATTTGCATGTGTGAAACTGACACATAAGTTACAAAAGGAGAGTTTGTTGACCGTAGATATTATTCTAAGATGATTTTAGTTGGGGTTCGGTCAAGGTAGATCCAAAAAACACAAATTTAAAAAATGTATTTTTTAATAAAGGATTATCTGCCAACGTTTCGGCTTACATTGTAAGCCATCTTCAGGGCTATCATGAAGATGAGAGAGGACGTCCTGTCCCTAAGTTCACATTTCCATGACTGAAATTTACACTTCCCCTCTCGTCTTCATGATAGCCCTGAAGATGGCTTACAATGTAAGCCGAAACGTTGGCAGATAATCCTTTATTAAAAAATACATTTTTTAAATTTGTGTTTTTTGGATCTACCTTGACCGAACCCCAACTAAAAACATCTTAGAACACATAAGTTACATACTTGAGAGCATTGAAGGGTGCTTGAAAAAATGCATCTGAATGGAACGTGATTCTTAGGAAACATAAAGTAATGAAAAATTGTCTTCACAGATAAGTTGTACATTTCTCAATACCAGTCTATTCTTTCTTGCAACAGGAGGATGTTCTCAAAGGGAAATTTTAATTTGACTGTCTTGAATGTGATTCAGCTCCAGTGTGATAAAGAGCATTGGAATACCGGTTGGTGGGAGGAAAGCGATTACCGGTTGAAAAGCAGGTGCTTGAGGAAGTCCCCGGAGGAAATATCGCCGGTACGACTAATTTGTATGTTGCTGAAGTCCGGCGAGGCAATGAATACTCAAACAGATAGCGGGGTGGCCGTGTCCAGGAAGAAAGAAGAGCGCGTGCTTGGTCAGGGGTGGCCACTGATCCTCGCTAAGCCAGGGGGGGCTTAGCCGGAGAGCCCCCATCTCTCCGATTATCGCATTTGTATCCCTAACCTGGCTTAGCGGGCATTCATCACCCAGCCCCTCTCATCGCTCCTTCCTCCCCAATTAGCCTCGCTCACTCCTAGCCGCAAGTACAGATTTAAATCTTTCGATAATAAGCTCGAGTAGGGGCTTGCTTAAATCTAGAGAGGAGTGTTAAAACTTGCAGAATGACATGTTAGGTCAGAGTTTGCCTAACATCATCTATTATGATCTCTTATAACATCATCTATAAATCTATACGGTTTAACTTTTGGTCGTCTGTCTTTTTACTAAGAAAAAATAAGAAGAAAATCACTCTAAATTGTCTCAAGAGATTGCATACCGCCATTTCCAAGCATCATGAATTTTATGTTGAATCTACTGCACAAGTTAGTTTTAGCTTTAGTACTATTTGATTATATGTTTTGCAAAGATTATTAAACATAAATAGTTTATTAAAATGATCTAAAAGGTTATTTTCACTACCAATGAATATAGAACTATCATACCTTCTATTATCCGTCTTCATTGGTTCCTGCAAACCATCTTCGGTTGGCGAGCGCTTTCGGACACTGTCCATCCTCTTGGCCGAATACTTAGCAGTTGAATACAGACAGTGACAGTGAACACATGTATTCGGCCAAGAGGATGGACAGTGTCCGAAAGCGCTCGCTAACCGAAGATGGTTTGCAGAAACCAATGAAGACGGATAATAGAAGGTATGATATTATAATTATCTTCAATAGTCAATGTTTTTGTTCCTTCAGTGTCCTGAGGTTGCTTTGTACAGACATTTCCTGACCCTTTACCACAGTTACTTCACTGTATCAAGATGTTAAATATTATTTTCATTGCCATATCTTCTGTAGTAGCAAACCATCTTCCAGAAACCAATGAAGACGGATAACAGAAGGTATGATAGTTCTATATTCATTGGTAGTTATAATAACCCTTTAGATTATTTTCATTGTTTATTTTTTTTAATATGTTCGATTATTGCTTGATACAAAAGTGTAATGACCGAAGAAGCAATATTTTTAAATACACTATTTAAATGTAGGTGAGATTTCTTTGAAAATGTAAAGAAGATGCTTGGAATTAATAATTTTGCCTCAACTTCCGCCATTTTCGGATGTTCTACGTCAAATCGGGGAATTTATATAATTTCTGCAAATATATGTGGACTGTTTTGTTTTCCGCGACTAGGAATTATTCTACGACCAGGATTTTAAGATGATGAATAAGTAAGAAAAACATAGTTTTTTATGCTAATTATTACGTTTTATTTTTCATCTATTATTTATTTTATCAAATAAATTCATTATAAATATAATTTTCAGTAAGTTTTATTTTATTTTAAATTTCGCGCTCATTGTATTCTTTATACCAGCCGTGTTGTGTTGTTGAGGTGCTGTTGCCTAAATTGTTTCATCTTAAAATAACGACACTCATCGCAAATACAACAAGATATAAATATAAAATTAACGATGAAGGAAAATTAATTCATACTCGAATCCATTTCTCTGAAATCAATTGAAATGTAAAAAATTGTTGATAATACCCTTGTCTGCCTTTTAATTATGTAGAATAATTTTATTTTTTATGTCAGAGCATTTATGATTTTATTTTTAACCCCAGGCAGTGTATTAATGACCATAAATGTTTTTTTTTTATTTCTTTCTACAGTTTTAAAATAGATTTATTTTTAATAAATAAAAGTACTAATTATTTAAACAGTATTTCTCTCACATTATATTTAAAATTAATAAAACCTGGCAGAAAAAGACCGAGTATGTCATGGACCTAATTGTATATAGGTCCATAACCATGGAGTTCTTAAATTGGGCAAACCAAAAACACTGTTTCCCGTAGAATCAACAATCACAAAAATGACATAAACGAAAAAATAATAAAAATTGCCCTCACAAAACACGTTTTTCATGAAGGACACACATTTGACTTTGATAAAATAACCATTCTTTTAACTGTACCCTATGAACACAATTGCCTATTATCTGGAACCGTTCACATTAACTTACAACACAATCCAATTAACGATAGAACATAAATGGAACAAATTTATTTTACTAATTCAAACATATTCAACATTCTGAAAAGCCATTAGCCCTCATCCAAACTTGTCTCCTAGTTCCATAGGCTAATTATCCGCAATAATTCCCACCTTTTTTCCAGGTATTGCCCCCTTTGATGTAGGCCGCTCTCCCTTTGTACTTACCGCCTCTTACCCCCCACCATTCCACCACCCACGTTTTCTATCTCAAACACTTCTCCCGATTTGCGAACTCTACCTCTCAGTCATGAATATGGGATCCTAGAGACACGTCGTCCCCTCTTACCTTAATGCTAGGTAGGTGTGATGAATTATATTTTTATGAATTTTGAATTTTTCTACACAACAGTTAATTCTTTGTTTTTTTTTCTCCCCACAACTTTTGATATAACATTACATTTAGTTATGACAATTCTATGTAATAATAATGTAAAACATTTAATTTTTTATAATTTTCTTATGACATTGTATTTCAACAGCCCCGAAGGTGGTTACAATGTAAGCCAAAACGTTGGAAGATAATAAAAAAAATAAACATTTTTTAAATTGTTTTTTTTTTTTTTTGGATCTATCTTGACAACAAAAAAAAATCTAATATAATTGTTTTAGTTATGCATTCTGAGATGTGACCATAAACCTCCCTCGGAGATCGCTATCGCCCTGATGATGACTTACAAGTTAGAGTATTTTATTTTTTTCTGATCTTGGCCCTGACTAATCTCTCCAGAAAAAAAAAATTATAATGAAAAAAGTAAATGTAAACATTTAATGGATAGTAAATAAACCATGCAATATACTTGTTGTTTAATTATTCTAGTTCTATGGAAGTGTTCTTCATTTTTTCAGTTATTTATATCCTTTGTGTGTATATGTGTGTGTGGGTGGGTCAATTTAGTGAGACAAAGCGGACAGCCTCTGGGATGTCCGATTTGAGAAGCTCCAGTTGACGGTGTGATTGGAATTTTTCTCCCGTCAGCCGTTTTGGGGGCCTTTGAGTAGGTTTAATAAAAGTCCCAAAAGGCTCCCTCTCTCTGAAAAGGCTCCGTTTCGTTCTCCACCCCCATAGATCACTGATCCGCGGAGTAAGGGAGAACCGGGCTTTTCAAGGAAAACCGCCCAATCCCAGCGCCCTTTCTTCTTCTTTGCATCTGAATTCCAAGGGTTAAACGGATCTAACGTTAGATCAATTTAAATATATATTCCTTATTTGATGAAAATGGTGTGGCATATAGTTCAGAAAAGTTCTATTGGCTCATGGAAATTTGTGAAACAATACAAAGGCATGTGAAGACAAACAGGGTGTTTATTGCTCCAATTGTCAAAGTTAAAGAGGCTTAAATCATATCAGTGGAAGCACATTTTTCTTTAGTCAATAAAATCCTCACTGATTGGGGATATTAGTGTAAACATTTTTTTTATAACCTTTATTTACATATTACATTCTCTTATAAAAGTAAATCCTATCAGTGGATGCACTTTTTTCTTTAGTCAATAAAATTCTCACTGATTGGGGATTTTAGTGTAAACATTTTTTTTATAACCTTTATTTACATATTACATTTTCTTATAAAAGTAAATCCTATCAGTGGATGCACTTTTTTCTTTAGTCAATAAAATCCTCACTGATAGGGGATTTTAGTGTAAACATTTTTTTTTTTATAACTTTTATTTACATATTACATTCTGTTAAAAAAGTAAATCCTATCAGTGGAAGCACATTTTTCTTTAGTCAATAAAATCCTCACTGATTGGGGATTTTAGTGTAAACATTTTTTTTATAACCTTTATTTACATATTACATTCTCTTATAAAAGTAAATCCTATCAGTGGATGCACTTTTTTCTTTAGTCAATAAAATCCTCACTGATTGGGGATTTTAGTGTAAACATTTTTTTTTATAACTTTTATTTACATATTACATTCTGTTAAAAAAGTAAATCCTATCAGTGGAAGCACATTTTTCTTTAGTCAATAAAATCCTCACTGATTGGGGATTTTAGTGTAAACATTTTTTTTATAACCTTTATTTACATATTACATTCTCTTATAAAAGTAATTCCTATCAGTGGATGCACATTTTTCTTTAGTCAAAAAAAACCCTCACTGATTGGGGATTTTAGTGTAAACATTTTTTTTATAACCTTTATTTACCTATTACATTGTCTTATAAAAGTAAATCCTATCAGTGGATGCACATTTTTCTTTAGTCAATAAAATTCTCACTGATTGGGGATTTTAGTGTAAACATTTTTTTACAACCTTTATTTACATATTACATTCTGTTAAAAAAAAAAATTTGTAATTTGATTACAATGAATAGTAAAAAAAAATGACATTAATGACAATCGCATGAAGAGAGAAGGTGACTAGTGACACCACTCTCAATGTAAACATTTATATCATATATATCATTCGATTTGATTTAAAGTTAGTAGAAGTAACATACTTTTTATTTTAATACTGAATTTACATGTTAACATTAAATTTTCCTCTGCTTATTTTTTAAAAGCGATACCATAGACGTATATTACTCTTAATTATATATAAATTATTCTTCGTTAGAGTATTATTTACTATTCTACGTTAACTAGAAATAAATATTTGTTGTGGAAAACATATCAATACTAAACTTTGACTTGCAGTCAAAAAGAATGCATCTTTCTTTATTTTTTGTATTGTTTTTGACAATTTTGTACATAATTTTTTTTTGTCTTTAAATTTGATTACATAATCTAACTCATTGGAATACGTTATACAAACATTAAACTGCTAACACTTGACGATAATTCGAGTAGCGAAAATTCTATTGGTCTATAGAGTATATATAAAAAATACCATTCACCCTTACAGGCCCGGAGGGGTGGGAACAAGCTAAGAATGTGTTTATTCGCCAGCCGCCGTGCACTAGGGAAGCGATCCGGCAGCCTGATTTTATTCCTATCAAATGACGAAATACGGCTGGGAGTTTCCAGGAGCACAACACGAACCCTCTGGTCTTAAAAATCAGAAGCACAGAAATAAAACTAACCAAGCTCCTTGACTTTTGTCTCAGGAAACCAGGGCTCTAATTCCTACCCTTGACACCACAAAACCCAACAAAACAGCGACCTACAGGCAACTACGAAGCAATTTATAGCTGCCAAGTTGGTTAGAGAATCAAACGCCATATTTTATTATTGTGGAGTGATCTTTTACACGTAATGGAATGTTTTCTTTTGCCACTTTGCCCTCTTGCGAATAGGGCCAAATATAATATTTGCATTCTTTTCTACAGAAAAATCAATACCAAAGAAAAGAAAATCCAAATTATAAATATACCACACTGATTATTCGTTAATTTTTTATTATTATAATTTTACCAAAAACATTGCATGAAATATATGGCATACAAGGTATCATTTGCCAAAAACCAATGGCCATTGGCTTGCAACCAGATTCTGTCACACAATTGGCAAGCAAATGATTCTACTTTTGGTACTATTTGATATTATTTTTTCAACTCATAAATAATTTCACACCATGCACCATCCTTGGATTGGTAATAATAAATTTTTTTTACAAAACTAGTGTTCAAGAATATACGAGAAAATTAACTTTATCGAATAAATGAGGTCATTTATTCATGTAGGTACTTGCTGCTTGTTGAATGTTGCTTTTACATCCTTGTCATCAACATCATCACTTTCTACTTCGGAAATTAATTTTTTCAGAGGGGCGCCAGGCTAGCTCAGGGGATCCGTACCGGTCTCGCAATCCTGACGCCGCGGGTTCAAATCCCGCCCAATCTTTTATTTATAAATGGAAGCTTGTCCTGAGCCATGGGTGTTTAAAATGGGGTGGCAACCTGTAGATAGCCCCTCCCTCCAATGACCCTAAGTGGTTGCAAGGGAGGCTAACAAAGCAAAAAAAAAAAAATTTTTTTCAGATGAAAAATTGATGAAAATTTCGGTTAGAATTTTTGTCTCCAATTTAACATGAAAATGTAAAATGAAAATGCAACATATAACATTTCTACTTAAAATAAAATTGTGTGGGTCATGAGCTCTACTGAAGCTGCTATTATTCACAAAGCATATCTATCATAGGTCCTAGGTACACCTGTCTAATAGTAAAAACAGTTCTTCATTTATATACCTTTGGTAACTCGATAGTAACTCCACTGATTCTGCTTCCTATGATGTGTATCTTCCTCTGATGTGTTGCTTGTGCTAGACACAGATTCCACTTCTACACCTTCTTCACCTTCTAAAAATAAAATATTTTTAAGTTTTAGTTAACGTAAATTTACAAAATATCTGCCTATGTTAAGTGACACGATAATGAGCAACGTCGAGAATATAGCAAAAAGGTGACTAAAATTCGATTTCTAGTGGCACTGGAAGGTAGTTTTTTTTTTTATTAGTTTTTTCCCATAATAATAATTTTTTTCAGCTTTTTAACACACTGTTTCTTATGAATATCAATTATTTCTTTAAAAAACAAAAACAGAATTTTCTGTATTGTAAATACCTCACTTGGTACATGTGAAAAATTAATATAATACTTGGCAATTAGAAAGTAACTTTCTGCATTTGATGATGCATTTGGCCAATTATGCAAATCATGTCTTTCTGCCTTGAAATCATGCTCGTAGATGATCTTGAAGTCAAAGCCATAAATCACGAGTTGACAAATGCTCTTAACTAACTACACTATTTGAAAAGCTGCATAGAAAAATGCCAAATGTAATGATTTATTCTTTTAATGGAAATATATTTGCATTTGTTTAAAGAAAACCATGTTACCATTTTAACAACTTCCCTACTCTTCTTTTTCCATAATCCCTTTATTATACATCTGGATTTAGAAGCATTTACTTTTGAAAACAACACTAACAAAATATTCTTTTCAATATAAAGTATATAAAATACAAAAAGTAAAATATTGAAAGAAGATATAAATGAATTTTGTAATGTTTTAAGGCCTTAGCATGAAAAGTTTCTTCTGAATGTATGTACCTGGGAATAGATAACTTGAAAAAAGGTGACATGAACACAGCATGGCTGCCGGGGTCCCTCGGAAGAGTGACCGAAAACATTTTTCAATATATCTTGTCTGTAAATATTTATAACAAAATAATTACTCATTCAGTTTAATTTTTAGTTGATTTTTGTAAATTATAATCGCTCTGGCAGAAAAAAAAAGTAAATTATAGTAATTTATGAATTAATTTGGTAGTAAATTGGTTGACCATTAAGTTTTGTGAAAAGATAATTGTCAGGAATTCGGTCTTGGTAGTTGAAGAATTTAAAACTAATTTGTAACGAAAAAAGTCGACTTTTTTAGTTATATGTCAGTTTATAATTTTTCAACTACCAAGAAGAAATTCCTAACAATCCTCTCTTTGTAATTTATATATTACTTTCCTATTTAGTTTTTAAAAGTCAAAATTAAAATACCATTGGCCAAGTAGTTGTTCGAAAAGATTTTTCAATTAACAATTTTCAAGCTGCAAATTCAATTTAATTTGTGTCCTATTAAGGTTCCTTCAATATTTTTTCATTACAGATGCAATAATTTTACGTTTTTTGAAAAGTTCTTTCGGTTTGTGTGAGCCTTATGTGTAGGGATGATGAGAATGCCCGTTAGCCCAGAGCAGTGAAGGGTGGGCAAATGAGCTCTCCGTACCTACAATCAAACGAGCATTTCCCCCCACCACCCCACACCCAATGGGGGGTAACATGTGCTCCGGATGTTATTAAAAAAGAAAGCACGCTTCAGCGTAGTCGGCCTCCCCTGTTGGGTAAGAAGCTTTTTTCAAAGCCGATGTGTATATAAAAAAAAAAAAAAAAAAAAAAAACATGCAGGAAAAGCTGTCTTTGAACAAATGAACGGCTGGCTGGGAACACCGCATGTGTGGAATATTCTAGCATAATCTTCGTTAATGATTCTCTCACAGGTGAATTTGTGACTCTCCCGGACCCATCTTACGAAACTATTTTTATAGGAGCTATCTTTAATAACTACTTCGACCCTAACTATAACCTTTTTTTTAAACCTTTATTTACTTATTACATTCTGTTAAAAATAAATCATTTTGTAATTTGATTACAATGAATAGTAAAAATGACGTTCAATGAAAATCACATGAGGAGAGAAGGTGACCAATGACACCACTCTCAAATTTTTTACAGACAATAGTCGACGGGAAGGGTTGTAGGGGTTGGAGTTGGAAGACGAGGTCTGTGCTAGTGGATTAGGATGGAATGGCAGTTTATTGTGGAAAAGGGTGAAGCGGGAAGAAATTACATCCTGAACAAAAGGGATATTAAAATCGTGGAGAAGGGAGGAATTGGATACGTAATAGGGAGCATTTGCAATTATTCTGAGGGTTTTGGATTGAAAGGACTGGATTCGTTGGATGTGTGTGTGTGTGAGAGAGAGAGAGAGAGTTTTGAAACCAGCATGCCTAATTCTATAAAAAAAAAAACATCCAAAAATCTAACTCAACAAAAATTTAATTTTAAATTATTAAATTAATTAGAGCAATTAGATAAAAATAAATTACAATGAATTTTGAATAAATCGAATAATGATAATTAAAGAAGGTCTCTTCATATTCAACTACTAATAGGTCATGGCTACTCTGGAATCAGTTAAATTCCATTTTCGAACGCAGTTGTACTTGTTATTTAAATATACAAATACCATTCTGGACGTACTTTGTAGGAAAAGGCTTAATTGAACCTATGTTCAGAATTGCTGCAACATTTCCTTCCTTATCTGCTTCACTGACTGAATTCTTTCCCTGAACTCCGTTATCGATCTGTTCTCGCAAGCACAGATTAGGAGTGCATAAGCGAATTCCTCCACGTCTACCCTGTCTTTCCTTTCTCTTAAACTTTTATTTTATCTCTTAATAAGACTAAGCTCTCAATAAGCTCAATATTTATTCGCGAAATAGGACAGATTCACTCGGAATTTGATCTTCCTCTCAAACCCCCTCCCCCACCCACCGGTTCACTAAACATTAATAGCATATTTATTTTTGAGAGACACTATTATTTATTCTAAGATGATTTTAGTTGGGGTTCGGTCAAGGTAGATCCAAAAAACACAAATTTGAAAAATGTATTTTTTAATAAAGGATTATCTGCCAACGTTTCGGCTTACATTGTAAGCCATCTTCAGGACTATTATTTATTATTTTGGCACAATCGTTAAATTAGCATTCAATTGGAGAAAAAACATGGATAGCGAATGAAATAAACCTTACTTCAAATTGGATAATATTTACTTTAATTTTACTTTGAATTTCATAACCTTACAATTTTTTAAACTGCTTTTTTACTGAACAAATTGATAACAGACACTTCTAGATATGCTCGCCAATCATTAAACGTTAAAAGCTTCTTGCGCCATACGCTAAACAAATTTCACGTTCTTCATTATTAATTGACACTAAATAGATTAAATTACTAATTTTCTTAATAAAATTACTAACACAGATTATTAAAATTGAGGCAGTTAAGGTTCGCTCTAGAACAAAAGGAAAGTACGACTGGGAGGGATGCCATAGCTCTAATTGTTACACTTTTAAATATATTTTTTAACATGCGTTATATATTATATTAATTGCATTTGGCTTCTTAATTTAATATATTCTATACTTTCTATAAACATTGCAATAGCAAGATATCAATTTACTCCTCTCAAAGCCCGAAGGAATAAAGGAAACCCTCACTGACGGTTTAAAGAAGGAAATTCAAGTACTATATTTGATTTCTTTGTTTTGTATAATTTTTGATGCAAGGAGCAAAGAGATATAAAATATAAGTTTTTAAGAGATTATGAATTTAATATAAGAGACATGAACATATAAGTTGGTATGTTTGCTCCTTGCATCCTTAAGTTTACAAAACAAAAAACCAAATGTATATACTTAAAAGTTAAGTCATACTAATAGTATTAATAGCTTGATTTCTAGGAGATATATTTACTAAAAGATAAAATAAACCGCAGATTAACGAAAAAAATCCAACAATGTCAAAATATTGATTGCTTAAGCTTTTTCAATGTTTCAATACTACCTGGGACGAAAACCTTCTTATAATCTGTTTCCTACAAACTGAACATCTCAAATACTTGTCTAACCAGTTTTATAAATGATTTTATAAATCATTTAAAAAAATAATGGTTTATTTTGTTTTGCTACAATTTAATTTTCTATATATCATCGGTGAATGATATTGTTTAGCCTTATTATTAATCAATTTAAAGATTGTTGAACATTGAACATTGATTAAAAAAATACTCATGATGGTTCTAATTTTTTTGTTATATAACATTTCTTATTAGCTAGCAAGCATTCATTAAAGCACAAGTTGACAGGGGAGGCATCTGACGAGTGAGCGATTCTGTAAAGTATACACAAAAAAGGTCTTGAACCTCAAGTTTAAGTTTTCAGCAAAACTGTTTCAATGGTTTAAAACTTTAGGCTTTTCTCTACGAGTCCTCTTGTTATCATTATCTCGTGATCATTCCGCGGACAAGTTCGGCCAATAGCAGGCATCTGAGACTTACTATGACTACGGTACGAGCCTTACTATATCTAGCTCAATATACATCCTGTCTAGCTAAGAACTAAAATTTGTTCTCATTTTCCAGAGCCCGCCAATCCTAACAGGTGCAAAGACCCTCCATAGTTTCTTTTTCTCGAAGATAAAGACTTCACTTCTTGTAGTCGTGACAAATTTTTCTATCGCATATGTTAGGTTGAGGCGGACAAGCGTCTTGTAAATAACTACTTTGGTAGTGAAATATTGGTTGTTAATGTGTTTACGGTGATCAAAGTTCTATTTTTAACAATATGCCTGCTCACTTCTAAGGAGAAATTGCTATTCAACAAGTGAGCCAATATATATGAAGTGGTCAATTTTTTTTCAAAAGTAAAGGGACCCAACACCACCCTCTGCAGGCCCAATAACGCCAGCACATATGAACTTGGCTTTATCAGTGTTGATCTGTAGGCCTATCTCTTCAGAAGCTTTCCATATGTTCACATATGCTTCTTTTGGACCTCTTACTGATCCCGCGGTAACATCACTATTATTACCATGGCAGATGTTCCAACATTTCGAATATTGCTCCGTCTCTTTGTATTTTAGAGTCTCTAATGACATTTAAATGAGCTATATAAATAACAGACACCCAAGCACGTAAACCTGACGGAGTTCATTAGAGAAGGAGGACTAATATGAATATTCTGCTTCAACCTCAGACATTATCAACCTTATTAGCCAAGAGAATGAAATTTGATCTGTCGTTGATTTGCTCCATCTTAAACCTGCTTTAAATCTCCCTATTTCTCTCTCAAAGAATTGGTGGAATTTTGCAAATATGCCATTGGATAATAATTTATATGAACATTGCGAGAGAATTATCCCTCTATAGTTCGAAAGTTCAGCACTCTTCTCATGCAAGAGACATAATATTCCATCCCTCAAATGGTGTGATATCTTTTCTTAGGCCTAATTTTATAGGGTTAACTCTCATGAACTTAACTCATGAGTTCTTCTTGGGGGGAATTCACTTTCTTTTTCCATATTCTATTCTTTAATGACTCTGTCCGGGTATTCCATCCCCACCAAGATCTTTATCCTTTTAAAATTTACTAACGGCTTCGATTATATTCTCTATATTCGTAGGTTCACCGTCTTCTTCTATCTTAGTCTTTTATAGATCCCATGCTCTTATCATAATCTCATATAATTCTTGGTTCAACTCCTGGTAATAGTGTGCGGTCCATCTATCCAGTATATACATAATTACAGCAAGATGTACTCGTCATGTCGCTGCAAGCTGGGCCTAAATAGAGCTCTAGCAACGTTCCTGCAGAAAACTATTACCCATTCTTGATCAAAATTCCCCAGAGAAACAATATTTACTGCTTACCTCTGTTCCTTAAGATTAGAAAGACAGAACTGTAAAATTTTATCATTTATTATTCTTGCTCTTACGTTTCTTTTACTATATTTTGCAATTACTTCTCTAGCTTCTCTTTATAACATGTGTAAGCTAACATTATTTATATGCCTTTTCTGGGTCTATTTTAAAGGTTTTTCATCAGAGGGGCCGTGTTTTCTGCCGTTTAATATCAGAGGTTCTCACCCTGGTAATAATGCCGCTTAACACCAGATGGGCATACTGTTTTTATGCCATTTTATGATAAAATATACTTTTCTGATATGTACCTTTGCGCTTTAGTAAAGACTACAACATTCAATTTCAGAATAAATCTCCTTAAACAACTCAATTTGGTCAGCCACAACTTAATATAATGTACTTAGATGATTTTAGTTGGGGTTCGGTCAAGGTAGATCCAAAAAACACAAATATAAAAAATGTATTTTTTAATAAAGGATTATCTGCCAACGTTTCGGCTTACATTGTAAGCCATCTTCAGGGCTGTAGAAATACAATGTCATGAGAATACAATAATAATTGAAATTAATATAATAGAGAATTGCAATAATATAATGTGATATCAAAAGTATGAATGTAGAAAGCTATGTAAGAGAATATAAAACGATTTTGAAAAACAATTTGAAAAAACATGCAAACAACAACTTATTGACATATTTTATCTTTGTTTGCATTGTTTTTCAAAATCTTTTTATATTCTCTTACATAGCTTTCTACATTCATACTCTTGATATCACATTATATTATTGCAATGCTATATTATAATAATTTCAATTATTATAGTATTCTCATGACTTGTATTTCTACAGCCCTGAGGATGGCTTACAATGTGAGCCGAAACGTTGGCAGATAATCTTTTAAAAAAATACACTTATTTTTTTTAAATTTGTATTTTTTTGGATCTACCTAGACCGAACCCCAACTAAAATCATCTAAGAATAATACCAACAGTCAGGGCGCAATGACCAAGCTGTTGGCCACCCAATATCTTGATCCTAATCCTAATCTAAAAATAATATCTACGGTCAAAAAAACTCTCCTTTTGAACTTAATGTAATGTAATGCGATGATGAAAAAATAATTTAAAAAATTGAAACAGTGCTTGGTTCTTTTGGCACCGTAATCTTGAACTTGAAAAGTATTAGACTATAAATATTACTGTCGCATTACTGTCAAAAAGGCAAGAATTCCTGTGGCAAAAATATTGTTGTTGTGGGGCGTTTATGCATTTCAAGGACCACTGGATCTGGAGGAAAGATTCACTGATATCTAAGAGGACACTTTGATCCCCCATGCAGAGAGAATAAGGTCTTCTCTTTCTCTCTGAGCTGAAGCCGGCGAGAGCGGTCTCGTTCGGCGGGCGGGAAGTGTTCTGTCAGAAGGCTGTCAAGAAGCCGGGAGCGGAGGATATTGGAGGGCTCGGATAGCCAGAGGCGGCGGGTCTCATCTCGGGCATCGCTCGTCTGGAAAAATATCAGCGGATTCGTTTAGGGGTAGGGGGAGGGGCCGGCCCCCAGCTACCCCCAGCAGCGACTTTCACACTCCGGAGACTTCGCCAAACCAAATTAAGTCCTCTCCCGTTTTACAATCCACCTCCGAAACAGAGAATACTGATGTAATTATTCATGTTTCAATAAAACTTCTGGCGGTTTTCATTAACTTTATCTTAAACAAATAGAAAGGACTTGGCATTCTCAAACAACCCCTTGTCAAAAACTACACTTAATGAAAGTGTACACTGAATATTAAAGAAAATTACTTTTATCCAATAACAAAACCATGTTATTACCTCTTTTCATACACCTTATACCAGCATCAAATATAGATAATGATGTAACCACCAGAAATTGACTATTTCGCTAATAAATATGTAAATATCAAAATAATAATAATAATAATAATTTAAATATAAATTGAGAATTAATTGTATAAACTACTTTGGGAAGTATTAGATTTGAATTCATGGAAACAATTTTGATTTGAATTTTTAGTCTCACTAGGATTTAATTTATTGGTGAAGAATGAGCTCGAAGTTTCACTCAATATCTGTTGTCAGTGTGTAAGCATATTTAAACTACCAATAAAAAATATCCTATGTGAAGGTTAGTTCATGTTTAATTTAACGCCGGTAATATAGCACACTTGTGAAATGGAAGTCAAAATGTACAAAATATTAAATTTCTCATTTCCATCTATCTTTTGTGTAGGAAACATACCGAAAATCCACTCACACCTTTGTTGAAATAAATTTGATCAGTCACGGCATTGTGTGGTTCAAATGTAGAAAATATCTAACGTTAAGACCCAATAAGTCCAAACTAAAGCTCTAATAATANTTTTTTAATTATTATTATTAAACTTTTATTTATTTTTAAATAGTAGAATTTCAGTAATATTCTGTTAAATAAAAAATTTTTGTAATTTGACAACCACAATGAGTTTAAATGACATTCAATATCAATCACATGAGGAGAGAAGGTGACCAATGACACACACCACTCTCATATAATAGAAAATAAAAAGAGAAAAAATAGTGTCGTTGTTTTGTTTTTGTTTTTTGTTATGAGATGTAATCAGTTTATTTGCATTTTTTTTCACGCTTGTTTTTATCCAATTTTAGGGATTTTTTATTTAGATTTCCCATTTTTACATTTAATATGCCATGCACTAATCTATATTAAGACTTCTGACTCTATTTTAAGTTGTGTATTTACTGTTTTGTGAGAAGTTTATTTGGGGTATTTTATTTTCCCACCACGACATTTTAACCATTGTATTTCACCATATATGATAAACAATATAAAAAGTAATTGTAGTTAAATTTATGTATTTATTAACTGTGGCTGCTTCACCTTCACTTTACAGGCATTGCTTTTGAGTAGGGGTAACCTGCAGTAATTTTACAGTTATCAACTTTTTTTTTTCTGAGATAAAATAAAATGCATATCACCTTCTACGGTTTGCGCGCCTAATTACTAATTTTACATCCAATTGCCAGCTCGATGCTTTTTGAGCTCCACGCATCCTCGTCTAAACATTTTTTACTGTTAAGTCTTGGATTGCCTGGACCAGCACGATAAATGTAGAGAAATTTAGATTTTTGTCGGCCCATTCATCACAGCTGAGTATTGGCTTGCTTGTTCCACCACGATGAATTATAGGCCATCCCTCATCCTTGTTAACATAATTTTCACGTAGAGTATTTTTGAGCACCACACTTTTCTCATTGGTCGGTTTTCCACTTATGTGTTCTCTTTTAGATATTTTGTGAGTGAATAAAGAATAATATCTATTAGAAATTTTGCGAAGTAGGAATTGCAGTAATGTATCGTAGCAAATACGTAATTACAAGGCTTCACTAGCGTATTTCATTATACAACGTCAATTTTTAAAACTAATATGTATCGCAAAAAAAAAAAAAAAAAAAAACTGAGAAGTGAGAAGTCTTTGATTTTACTAAATCGATTCAATCTCTGACTGGAGATTTTGTACCCCGTGAAAAATCGCTAAGTATGGTCAGTGTCATGGATAGCTAGCTGGAGACTCTGGATCCAGTCGAAGTACAGATGACGGATCGCTCCCCTGGGACAGCCATCTCGGCTATTTTTACAGTTGATCCCTCGCTAATGAATTCCCGGCTTTGGAGGCGCTGAAAGCAGCTGAGCCCGCGTAACACACCCCTCAACACCCTCCTCGTAATTGCCTCAAAGGCCGGACCCTTAAATCAAGCAAGGATTTACAGCAGCCCTTATTTACTACCCAATCATGAGGACGTTTATTACAAGTCTCGACACATCAGGAGCACTTCAGCACTTCTATTGAATTCTCTTGAATAAAGCACTTCTTGAATAAAACATACGCCTGCAAAAAAGTTGTTTCCCGGTTTAGCACAAAGATTGGCAAAGCTTTAGATGATCCCATTATTTTTTTTTTTAAACCTTTATTTACTTATTACATTCTGTTAAAAATAAAAACATTATGTAATTTGATTACGAACCGTAAAAAAGGCATTTAATGAATATCACTGAATTTCTCTCTATGAGGAGAGAAAGGACCAATGACGCTACTCTCAAATTATTTACAGACTATTTCCCCAGGAGGTCATCTTCGTTTGAGTCAACGGGGAGGGTTTTAGGGGTTGGAGTTGGAAGACAAGGTCTGTTTAGTGGATTAGGATGGAATGGCAGTTTATTATGGAAAAGGCTGAAGCGGGAAGAAATGAGATCCTGAACAAAAGGGATATTAAAATCGTGGTGAAGGGAGGAATAGAATACGTAATAGGGAGTATTTGCGATTATTCTGAAGGTTTTAAGTTTAAAAGGACTGTATTCATTGGATGGACCTAGATTTCAACACTGTATGTCCAGATAGATCGTAGTAATGTTTTTTTGAGCGTCAGTTCGTTTTCTATTGTAAGATTGGAATTCCTATTCATGAGTCTGTAAAGGAGTTCTTGTCGTAGATTGAGTTCTTATCTTTTAATTTTAGTATGTTCACCCCATGAGTCGTGGGTCAAGATGGAACCCCAGGTAACGAACGGAATTTGAGTGGTAAGGGAATATTGTTAAATTTCACAATTTTAGGACAGTTTTTCTTTCGTAATTGGAAATTAACTTGAACAAATTTCGCTTCGTTAATTTATATTCTCTATTTGCCACATCATTTCTGAATGCTGTCAAGATAATCTTGTAGGTTTTTAGAAGAAGTTTTAGGATCAGGGTGGGAAGATAGGATAGCCTTGTCATCTGCAAATAGGGCCTTAAGAGACAGTTTCTATTTTAAAAATAAAGGGAATTATATTCCTGTGATCTGCAAAGTAGTAGATAGTTTCGGAAACTGAGTAGAAATTTAGTTGATTTTTCCCAGGGAGTTTTAAGGGAAGTTTTAAAACACGCATTNTAAATATATATATATATATATTTATATTTATATATATAAATATATAATAATAAATAGGATAATGGTCTGAAGTTCATAGCAGAAATTAAGAAAGAAAATGAGTAACGTTCAACCTTTACCTGCAAGAAGTTGAGAAGAGCACATGAATGACCTATTTATCTTTTCTCTGACACTTAGCTCTCAACTGCATTCAGTAGGCTCAATGATTATGAATATATAATTTATTGCTATATGTTCTAGCGTCCGCCAAAATTTTTAAAATGATGAAACTAAATTTGGCACTGTTCTCATCTTAAAGTTATTTTTTCAAACCGTTAAGTAATTTCGTTAATGGCTGTTTACTGTTACTTTTTAAGACTTATGACGGAAATCAATTGGAAATGTATGTGTGTAGGCGACAATTAAGTATTCCATGGTCCTAAAGGCATGTCCACAATCGGCCGAGTAATATGTAGAACGCTTCATTCAAATTACGTTAAAGATCTCGTGGTTTATCGAAACTTAATTTACATTAATGTCATAATTTGTAAGATAACATTATTTCGAATATTTGACTAGATTTAGTTGATCACTTTCATGCAATATTCTACAAAGTGCAAATATTTTTGAATAATGAGAATAACAATGGATTGTGACTAAATTTTTATTATTAATTGTTATCCTTCCTTTTCAACCACTAGAGGTCATGAAGGGAGGAGCTATCTGAACATTTTAAACATCCGTGGTTTATATTTATCGATAAAAGCTACCCCAGGGCGGGATTTGAACCCGCAGCGCCAAGATTATGAGACCGAATGGATCCCATGAGCTATCCTGGTGCACAAAATATGACTATAGTTTTCATATATTCTCAGTTATTCTATATTTAATCAAATTTAACGTTTCAAAAGATTTTAAATGTTTTAATCCCATTTAATACGTACCAATATTTAATAATTCATTTAGAGTATTCTCTAAGCTGGATGAATCCCATTCGACTTGTTCAAGAAAGACCTCAGTTTATTTATTTGTTTCAAAGATGGCAGTGTTTTGCATTATTGGAAAAAAATTGAAATTATTAAATGTGAAGGAAAGGTTGTCCTTGACCAGCACATTGCATTGCGGTCGTTTGTAGTGGAGATACATCGTTGGAAAGGAAGAAGGGGTTTGGGTGAACATTAGTGGATATTGATGTGGTTACGCAGGAAGCTGTTGAGTAAAAATCGCTTTCAAGTACTCTCGAAATTGCCAGAGAGCGTGGTGTATCGATAGATACTGTCAGTCGCCATCTACTCTCCATCTGGAATTTAAAAAAGAGCACTGGACTAATCCTTAACGAGGTTACAAATTTGTGAAAATTTATTGAAAACCCATTGAATAAATCCATGCTTTGCTTTCTTTTTTTTTCTTTTTTTTAAGGTGTTATTCATAAGTAATTTGTTTCTATGAATTCTGAACTCTGCTGCGAACAACTGGAAAGATTGTAGGCGAAGTTTATTGTGAGTTATATCAGCGACAAAGGAATTTGATCAGCCTTTGAGGAGATTAATAGGTTAACCAATGTCTATAGGAGTTGGTAATAAAAGACATAAGCTTTATAAAGAGTATGAATTATAAATGTCTCCCTACTGTAGAACCATTCACAACTCAAAATATACAGACAAAAAGACTTCGTCCGATTCCTGACAGTTACAATCCGACATAGGCCAAATTTACGGGAGAATGATCCTTTTTATTCTGTTTCTTGTAAACTTCTTGATTCAAGTTAAAAAAAAAAAAATAGTCGCTCGGAAGTCTAGCGATGGATAAAGTGAGGAGAAATGGCTTAGTCATGCACTATTTTAAAGGAATCAAAAATGTAAAAGTTATTTACAAATAATAAAGGCATACATATTTGATAATCAAAGTTGGCCAGGCGCTAAAGCACTATTTACATTGTGTTTTTATTTGTGTATCTCTTAAGTGAATAATAAAATAAATAGTCGACTGGAATAATAGTAATAATAAATAAATAAATATATATATATATATATATATATATATATATATATATATATTATGACGTCACATCTTGA
>KZ808581.1:47717-63402 GCA_000696205.2 Oncopeltus fasciatus | reverse complement strand
ATGTGAGAATGGTCGGGGTTTCGGCCAGGAAGAAAAAAATATACACCAAAATTTGGAGTAATATTTTTATTTATGCCAACGTTTCGGCTTAGCTAGTAAGCCATCATCAGGGCTAAAAAAGAACAATACACACAAATAACAGTAATGCATAAAAATTGAAATATCTGTACAACAAGAAATTTCAACATTGAAATATCTGTACATTTTTATGCATTACTGTTATTTGTGTGTATTGTCTTTTTTGCCCTGATGATGGCTTACTAGCTAAGCCGAAACGTTGGCATAAATAAAAATATTACTCCTAATTTTGGTGTATATTTTTTTCTTCCTGGCCGAAACCCCGACCATTCTCACATGGTATCTAAAGTACGTTTCCTTGGTTATTTGTTAGATAACCGGAAAATATAACCTGATCTGCCTGCTTAGACTATCGGCAAAGAAGATTGAGATATACTTATTTTCTGGGTAGACGTCCTTTTCAATGAAGAGACCATGGAGACCTCACAACCCCTACAGTGAATATCCAAGCCCTCTCTGATATTTGTCAAAAAGATATCTCAAAATTCGGCCAAATGTGTAGATGAGAAAGGACGACTGCAGCTACCAAGGTATACGAGTCACCAATAAACCAATCCGAAAAAATATAGAAAATATACTTGTATCAGTCGAAAGACCCTGGAGAAATAAGCCCTGATTCAGAAGATAAGTACAGGGAGATAGTGCGCTATCACACATCAGTAAAAGCCCAGTTCTATACTTATCAACTCCAAGAAGAACGTACTCTACTTTGGGTCGTGTGGA
Source organism: Oncopeltus fasciatus (assembly GCA_000696205.2). NCBI lineage: Eukaryota > Metazoa > Arthropoda > Insecta > Hemiptera > Lygaeidae > Oncopeltus > Oncopeltus fasciatus. Next base: position 62,601 of record KZ808581.1, on the reverse strand, counting down.
ACCTCCCGATTCTACAGTCCAATAATCTTACCTCCTCATCTGTTTGGATCCCCACATCATTCTACTTCCCAGCAAGTGTTTTGTGTTGTAGATCGCATATCATCATCCCTTGAGAAAGAGGAATATTGTATGAAAACTGAAGTGCATTCTCCCCAATACCCATATACATATATTATCTATTGATGATAATAGCTATGCTTGTTTTTTTCTTTTGGAGTTGCGGAACTGGCCGTTCTCACCCTCATGTTATTGTCTCAGCCAATTTGTCAATTGTCAAATTGTATTGTGAACAATTTGCAAAATGNAAGCACACCCGAAGTTTGGTGGTGGTTTTGTTTGTGGATATTTTTATTCAGGTAGGCAACTTTCGGTATGGATGGTCTCATCATCAGAGCTGATGTCAACGAAATGCGCCTCGAGAGAGGGTGAGCACGGCTCTCGAACGAAGCTACTCATCCATGAGTATCAGCTCTGATGATGGATGATGAAAGCTGCTTAGCTGTGGAATCAATCCAGACAAGTCTTTTTCAATTCACCGAAATGAGAGAGAAAGCACACCCGAAGTTTGGTGGTGGTTTTGTTTGTGGATATTTTTATTCAGGTAGGCAACTTTCGGTATGGATGGTCTCATCATCAGAGCTGATGTCAACGAAATGCGCCTCGAGAGAGGGTGAGCACGGCTCTCGAACGAAGCTACTCATCCATGAGTATCAGCTCTGATGATGGATGATGAAAGCTGCTTAGCTGTGGAATCAATCCAGACAAGTCTTTTTCAATTCACCGAAATGAGAGAGAAAGCACACCCGAAGTTTGGTGGTGGTTTTGTTTGTGGATATTTTTATTCAGGTAGGCAACTTTCGGTATGGATGGTCTCATCATCAGAGCTGATGTCAACGAAATGCGCCTCGAGAGAGGGTGAGCACGGCTCTCGAACGAAGCTACTCATCCATGAGTATCAGCTCTGATGATGGATGATGAAAGCTGCTTAGCTGTGGAATCAATCCAGACAAGTCTTTTTCAATTCACCGAAATGAGAGAGAAAGCACACCCGAAGTTTGGTGGTGGTTTTGTTTGTGGATATTTTTATTCAGGTAGGCAACTTTCGGTATGGATGGTCTCATCATCAGAGCTGATGTCAACGAAATGCGCCTCGAGAGAGGGTGAGCACGGCTCTCGAACGAAGCTACTCATCCATGAGTATCAGCTCTGATGATGGATGATGAAAGCTGCTTAGCTGTGGAATCAATCCAGACAAGTCTTTTTCAATTCACCGAAATGAGAGAGAAAGCACACCCGAAGTTTGGTGGTGGTTTTGTTTGTGGATATTTTTATTCAGGTAGGCAACTTTCGGTATGGATGGTCTCATCATCAGAGCTGATGTCAACGAAATGCGCCTCGAGAGAGGGTGAGCACGGCTCTCGAACGAAGCTACTCATCCATGAGTATCAGCTCTGATGATGGATGATGAAAGCTGCTTAGCTGTGGAATCAATCCAGACAAGTCTTTTTCAATTCACCGAAATGAGAGAGAAAGCACACCCGAAGTTTGGTGGTGGTTTTGTTTGTGGATATTTTTATTCAGGTAGGCAACTTTCGGTATGGATGGTCTCATCATCAGAGCTGATGTCAACGAAATGCGCCTCGAGAGAGGGTGAGCACGGCTCTCGAACGAAGCTACTCATCCATGAGTATCAGCTCTGATGATGGATGATGAAAGCTGCTTAGCTGTGGAATCAATCCAGACAAGTCTTTTTCAATTCACCGAAATGAGAGAGAAAGCACACCCGAAGTTTGGTGGTGGTTTTGTTTGTGGATATTTTTATTCAGGTAGGCAACTTTCGGTATGGATGGTCTCATCATCAGAGCTGATGTCAACGAAATGCGCCTCGAGAGAGGGTGAGCACGGCTCTCGAACGAAGCTACTCATCCATGAGTATCAGCTCTGATGATGGATGATGAAAGCTGCTTAGCTGTGGAATCAATCCAGACAAGTCTTTTTCAATTCACCGAAATGAGAGAGAAAGCACACCCGAAGTTTGGTGGTGGTTTTGTTTGTGGATATTTTTATTCAGGTAGGCAACTTTCGGTATGGATGGTCTCATCATCAGAGCTGATGTCAACGAAATGCGCCTCGAGAGAGGGTGAGCACGGCTCTCGAACGAAGCTACTCATCCATGAGTATCAGCTCTGATGATGGATGATGAAAGCTGCTTAGCTGTGGAATCAATCCAGACAAGTCTTTTTCAATTCACCGAAATGAGAGAGAAAGCACACCCGAAGTTTGGTGGTGGTTTTGTTTGTGGATATTTTTATTCAGGTAGGCAACTTTCGGTATGGATGGTCTCATCATCAGAGCTGATGTCAACGAAATGCGCCTCGAGAGAGGGTGAGCACGGCTCTCGAACGAAGCTACTCATCCATGAGTATCAGCTCTGATGATGGATGATGAAAGCTGCTTAGCTGTGGAATCAATCCAGACAAGTCTTTTTCAATTCACCGAAATGAGAGAGAAAGCACACCCGAAGTTTGGTGGTGGTTTTGTTTGTGGATATTTTTATTCAGGTAGGCAACTTTCGGTATGGATGGTCTCATCATCAGAGCTGATGTCAACGAAATGCGCCTCGAGAGAGGGTGAGCACGGCTCTCGAACGAAGCTACTCATCCATGAGTATCAGCTCTGATGATGGATGATGAAAGCTGCTTAGCTGTGGAATCAATCCAGACAAGTCTTTTTCAATTCACCGAAATGAGAGAGAAAGCACACCCGAAGTTTGGTGGTGGTTTTGTTTGTGGATATTTTTATTCAGGTAGGCAACTTTCGGTATGGATGGTCTCATCATCAGAGCTGATGTCAACGAAATGCGCCTCGAGAGAGGGTGAGCACGGCTCTCGAACGAAGCTACTCATCCATGAGTATCAGCTCTGATGATGGATGATGAAAGCTGCTTAGCTGTGGAATCAATCCAGACAAGTCTTTTTCAATTCACCGAAATGAGAGAGAAAGCACACCCGAAGTTTGGTGGTGGTTTTGTTTGTGGATATTTTTATTCAGGTAGGCAACTTTCGGTATGGATGGTCTCATCATCAGAGCTGATGTCAACGAAATGCGCCTCGAGAGAGGGTGAGCACGGCTCTCGAACGAAGCTACTCATCCATGAGTATCAGCTCTGATGATGGATGATGAAAGCTGCTTAGCTGTGGAATCAATCCAGACAAGTCTTTTTCAATTCACCGAAATGAGAGAGAAAGCACACCCGAAGTTTGGTGGTGGTTTTGTTTGTGGATATTTTTATTCAGGTAGGCAACTTTCGGTATGGATGGTCTCATCATCAGAGCTGATGTCAACGAAATGCGCCTCGAGAGAGGGTGAGCACGGCTCTCGAACGAAGCTACTCATCCATGAGTATCAGCTCTGATGATGGATGATGAAAGCTGCTTAGCTGTGGAATCAATCCAGACAAGTCTTTTTCAATTCACCGAAATGAGAGAGAAAGCACACCCGAAGTTTGGTGGTGGTTTTGTTTGTGGATATTTTTATTCAGGTAGGCAACTTTCGGTATGGATGGTCTCATCATCAGAGCTGATGTCAACGAAATGCGCCTCGAGAGAGGGTGAGCACGGCTCTCGAACGAAGCTACTCATCCATGAGTATCAGCTCTGATGATGGATGATGAAAGCTGCTTAGCTGTGGAATCAATCCAGACAAGTCTTTTTCAATTCACCGAAATGAGAGAGAAAGCACACCCGAAGTTTGGTGGTGGTTTTGTTTGTGGATATTTTTATTCAGGTAGGCAACTTTCGGTATGGATGGTCTCATCATCAGAGCTGATGTTAACGAAATGCGCCTCGAGAGAGGGTGAGCACGGCTCTCGAACGAAGCTACTCATCCATATGAGTATCAGCTCTGATGATGGATGATGAAAGCTGCTTAGCTGTGGAATCAATCCAGACAAGTCTTTTTCAATTCACCGAAAAAATTAAACTTGTTAATGTGATCCACAAAATTGTTGCTGTAGTTTTTTTTTGGGCCATAAAGAAAAAAAAAAATTATAAGAATCTTCTTTAGAAAATATCTAACCAAAATAGGCAGCTCTTAGTATTTCTTTAATATTCGTTTTCTTTACTAGCTCTGTGATTGATTTTTTTAAGTTTTTTTTTTTTTTTTACAATAGATCTAATTATCCTGTATTTAAAAGTACGAATGTTAAATTATTAACATGATTGCTATAAATTGCTATAACTACTAAACTAACACAAATGAACTATTTGCTTGATTTTTGCAATTATCCACCATAATCTGACTCCTTGAAAGGGGATTTTATTGATAGCTAATTTTGAGAAGACTGTTTTTCATTGTTCTCAAAGGAAAAAAAATTCCTTTCATGTAGCGAATCTAAAAATTGATAAATAGCTTATCTTTAGATGTGAAAAAAAAAAGAATTATTGGTAGTATTTTACGTTTTTTTACACAACAGTTGAAAGAAGGTAATTATTTAATGATGTAAGGTTATAAAGCTTTTTAATCATCAAGGAATATTATTATATTTAATCCCCTATGTTATTCTAGGCTTCAGCGAAAATATTTACAAGGATAAAAGGTGAATGAAATTTTCTACAAATTTTGATATAAAAAAAATTAGTCGAAAAACGAACATAAGTATAATTTTTTAATAATAAAATAAACTACTGTGTAAGAATTTGCTTTTGAATTTCAAATATTGATTTGATTTGATTAGGAAAAGACGCATGCATCATACTATAGTATTGACAATGCCTCTGATGGGAGTACATTTTAACATTAGATATACAACGGCTAAGTGGTAAATAGATACATTAACAAACTTACAAATAGGATTTGTTTTTGTTTTTAAGTAGAAGGAAAGAAAACATTCAAGTATTACAGTTGAGGCTTAACACAAATACATAGTATATTCTCAGACTCGCCTAACCTTTCTGAATGATATACCTGTCGCGGAAGTTGAAGTATGAACACCTAAGAAACTGAAGCATATTGGAGTGGTTTTCTGAACAAACATGCAGCTTGTAAGTATTACATTTGAGGCTCAACACAAATACATGATATATTTTCAGTCTTTCCTAACCTTTCTAAATGATATACCTGTCGCGGAAGTTGAAGTATGAGCACCTAAGAAACTGAAGCATATTGGAGTAGTTTTCTGAATAAACATGCAGCTTGTAAGTAAGAACACTCACTGAAGGTGCGAAGAGGGCCACTAAGCGGAGACAATTATATTGCTAAATGCAATTCATTTGGGCCAAATTGCCTCAGCTTGAAGAGATTTACTTTTCAAATACACTGACCAATCTTTAAGTTTTCTTTCATTCGGTACTTGTTCATCTCTTATGACAAGATTTAAATTAAATATTAATCGGTGACACCCTTATTTTAGCGAAATAAATAATGATAATAAGGTAAAAGAAAATTTAAAAAGTAACCAATTTAACTTTCTGAAAGACAGTAGCTATTTACCCTATGTACACTGGCGTTACATTCTGTTTTACTAGAAAGAAGACTGACTGTGAGTTTGAGAGGAAGCTAACCCTCTCATTTGATAACAGTAAGGAGGGCGGCGGCTTAGTCTATCGATAAATACTCCCCTTCTCCGCCCCCACTACCTCCCTCAGCATATACCGCCCCATATCCTCTTGGTACCTCATTCCAAGGAAATAATATTTATTTGCATTAAATATACACAAATAGAAACAGTAAATAAATATTACTGTCTATGGAGTGAACAAAGATATTTGGCTGATTAAGAATAATAAAGCTTTACTTATGGTCAAAATGGAGTTTATAAAACTCATATCATTCAATCCGTAAAATAATAATACTGGGCACCAGTGTACCCGAGTTGTTCTGTTTAGACCTCTGAAACCTGGCGCCGCGGGTTCGAGTCTCGCCATGGGCTATTTTTTATTCTTTCCATATTCTAAATGTTGAACAACTGAATTAATGAACATTTGGCACATAATAACTTACACATAAAATATCCCTGAAAAAAATTTAAAAGATTAATCGCCAACTCCCTAAAATTGAATTGTTAAAATGAGTTTAAATAAGTTGAAGAAATTTGTTCTATGTCAGTTCTGTCGTTAACTGGAATGTGTTGTAAGTTAATGTGAACGGTTTCAGATAATATGCGTTGTGTTCATAGGGTTCAGTGGAAAATTCTTTATAATAATGGTAATGTTATCAAAGTCAAATGTGTAATGTTATAAAATGTCGAATGAGTGTCCTTCACGAATGACGTGTTTTGTAAAGGCAGTTTTTATTTATTTTTTGTTATCATCTAGTGTTGTTTCCCTTTGATTCAGGCCGCTCTCCTTTTGGATATACCGCCTCACCCCCCCCCCCCCTTTAGGTATCCATATTTAATTTTCCTTATTTCCAAACCTTACCTGGAAGTCATGAACATTTGACCTAGGTGACAACCCATCCCCTCTCACCTTCATAATACGTAGGTGTGGTAAAATTTCTACACATTTTTTATTGTTTTTCCACAGTATTTGATCTTCCATTATTTTTAGTTACGTCAATTTCATGTAATAATAATGTAAATCATACAGTTTTTTTGTTTTTGTTATGACATCGTATTGCAATAGCTCTGAAGATTGCTTACAATGTTAGACGAAACATCGGCAGATAATAAAAAATACATTTTTTTAAAAATTGTACTTTTCTTTTTTTCGGATCAACCTGGTATGAACCTCAACAAATTCTCTGCTAATTAATAAGTTCAACTTGGGGGGGGGGGGAGATTTGGAAATTTGACCAATAGATTTGATTGTCAAATTAAAACAACGAAGCTAAGTAAGGCTAATATACAATATCATAATATCTTAAGCGTCTTATTAATATAACATACATATTTTAAATGTCACTTATCATATCTACTTACAGTCAGACTACACTTTTTACAAAATAGTATAGTGATAATATTTTCCGAGAAATGTGGTTTCTCTTAGAGAAAGGACATTAATTTATTAGAATAGAGAAGATAATAGTTAACCTTTGAGTGCTGTAAGGTTGAAATTATCTAGTTTCTATCAATTACTATAAAAACCAAAAGATAGTTAAAATTGTAAAGTGATTATCATAACGATAATAATTTATACCTAATTCCAACCACTTCCTTCCCAAGGTTATCGTTGAACCTTTTTAATTTTTTCTGCCAAAATATAAACTTCAATTCCACGGAAAACTTATCACAAGCTTTCTGATTTTTTTTTCCAAATTCTGAAGTCCTACAAGCTAAGTCTGTAATTTTTATAATATTTTTCGTATCTTATGTTATAAATAATATATCTTATTATTAGATATTAATATATCTTATGTTTTGCTCAATTCATATATATATATGTTTAAACCAAGCTATGCATTGTGCTGAAAAGCAATTGTTTTGATAAAGTTTTCAGACAATTGACTTGACCTGTTCCGCACTGGTTACGCACTAATACTAATATCTGCTTAAACAAATTCAAAAACTCTCATGCTTAGGTACTGATCACAGCATCTCAGAAACTAAACAGATACACCAAGAAACCTGAAACTGTGTAGGAACATACTGCAAGCAGGTTCTAGCTGCGCCCACATGTGTTCTACAAACTACTTCAAGGAGAGCGGATACTCCTCCCAGGAAGTAAATGGCAGCATGAAAAAGATTCTAGAAAGATTCACAACATTGGTCCAATGATTCTTGCATTTATCACCTATCTCTCACGTAGCGAAATCACTTCCAAACTCACTATTTTCAATAACATTTAAAAGTTTGTGTGTGTGTGTGTTCTTTAGATCTTCTTAAAAGCTGAAGCTGTAACAAAGCATATGTTATAGAGTATTATATGTTCTTGCATTCTTGTTACATCGTCGTATCTAAGACTATAGCTGCAAAACAGGAACCTTGAAAAATAGGGATTTGCAATACTTCATTGAGGACTTTAATATGTTCGAGACATTATGCAAATTATTAAATACTACGCATATTTTTACATTGTTTTTTGTAGGAATTTAAAGGGGATAACTGTCGATTAACAGAGAATTTAAAAAAAAGAAGAAGAAGAAAAAGTAATATCCATTTTTAGTTATCCTTTTGTGATTAAGTCCATGGAGAAACGGTAAAATATTAAAGGAAGAAATTGAGGGGAATTGAATTTTTCTTGATAACCTTACAACCTATAAACTTGAAACTTTACAACCTAGGAACGTGAAACTTACGTAATCCTTTGAAGGGATTTAAGTACTGAACCTTAAGCTAAAAGAGGCCGTTAACAGTCTTTAAGCATCCATGAGCAAAAAGGTTATGCTCAGAGACCATAGAATATTAGAAAAATAACTTTTTTTTATTTCTGTAATTTTCTTCTTTTTTTAAAACACAAAACGGTATTATTGTTTCTTAATTTTTAAGCTGACAAATTTGATCGTATATATTTCTCATTCAGCTCCCACGTCCGTTTTTGGAGCAAATTATTAGCAATGAAGCAAAATTCTTTGAGTAAATTTTACTGTCTAATTTCATTATTCTCTCTAATGTATCTCTTCTGATATAGTCTGCATATTTGTCAGGGATGATACTGGTGGTAACATATTCCATTTTAAAGTAGACCCCTGTTTATGGACCTTATTCTAATGTTGACACAAACTCTTAGTAGGAATACTAAATTTTGTTGAAACAGATTTAATTAGAGATGGGATCTTTAACCACCATTAGGCATCGCAAACACTTAGGACCACTCACCATAGAATAGAATAGAATAATTCGTTCGCTCTAAAAGACGGAATGATCAAGAACTTGTAGTCCCACTAAAGAGTCCAAACCATCTTAATAAGAAAATCCAACTGAAATATTCTGCTATTCACTCCGATCATGATATCTTTTAAAACTGGCATATAAAAACAAAAACAAAAAAAAATATCAACTTTTTAAAACGGGAAACAAAGAGTCAGCTGTGACATAAATTTCTTTCTTCAGACCTTTCCAAGGCCTAAAGTCAGCTTCTAACTGTCCTTATTTGAGCCGGGTGCTGTCGGGCTGTAAAGGGGGAGGCCAACAGTCCGCTCCGCTAGTTGACACTATTTGAGAAAGTCAGGAGGGTGGAGGGAGGGGCTCTATTGTTAAGGGGGTAGCAAGGGGGTAGGGGACTTGAATGGGAGCCCTCTACCACCCTCTAGTCACTGCCCGAACCCCAGCCCGATATGACCGCCACTGCATCTGGCGATCTGACCTACTCCACAAACCCGACATTCTTTTTTTCTGAGTTGTACGCAATTAAAGGTATTTTTTTTTTTTAATTTAGCTTATTGTCATATTATATTCCATGTTAATTCTTTTTTTTTTCTCGTACATTCATTTGCCCTATACTCATTCTAAAATAAGTAACTACTATTGAAAGACGTAAGGAAATCAGTAAATAATGCATCACAACTAGTTTAACATTCAAATTTCTTTTAACAGTTGTTAAATCTGCTAAGTAGAATACATTTTTCCATCCTTATTTGTGTGTTAATTTTTTTTTTGTATCTGAATATTAACAATATTTATTCAAGTTATTAATTTAATGAAAATACAGCATTTCTTCTCAACATTGCTTTACAGAGTCCCTCTTCAGCACAGATTTCCTTACTAGTAACCTCAAGTAACCTACCTCAAGGCCTTCTATGTTTTTTTGTCGTCTCCATTAAGATTTGACTGGTCTTTGACTCATTTCTCTGAACTTTGACGATCATTGTAATAATAATTTCTTTCGATTAATTTATTATTTATATAGACGAATATAGATGACATGCTTAAGGAAGATTATTAGTTAACGTCTAGTGCTTTTATTGAAATATTTTTTTTTTTTTTTTTAGGCAATTATTTATTTATGTAGATATACTTTTTGGGATTTTCTCCCAGAACCATAAAGTCTAATGGTACAAACTATATTAAATAAGGTGTTTTGGTACTGAGAAAAATTAAGTTTATTAAATAATTTATCTGCTGAACTATAAATTGATAAGTTCCTTCAATTTTATTAAGTTCTTTAATAAAATATTTAAACTTTGTTATTAATGTTCAAACATTTATTACCTAACGTATTAAATATTTTAATATGAGAGAGTGATAAAATTAACATTCTGAAAAATAAGAAGAGGTACATACAATTATTAATCACGAATGTTGTAAATATATCAGTTAATTTACAATTAAATTATTTAATATGTACTTATGTTCAAGCACAAAGCTAGCTATTTTATTGCATAATTAGAATTATATCAAGTCACTATAATCTAATTATAGCCCATGATAAAACACAAGAAGAGATATATATGTATATATATATATATGTGTGTGTGTGTTGTATGTTGGAGAGGAGAATAAATATCCTCCATATGAATTAAAGATATATCTGTAAAATTTTGGAGAGAAGAAAAAATTCATGAAAAGGAAACGAGATTTTGAGGAAGCCAATACAAAAATAATTTTAAAAGAAGAAATATACTTTTCAGAACAAATCAAACTCAGACTAGGTTCAGGAATCTGCATAGGTTCAGGTGTTACAGCTTTAGTAACTACATGAACCAAAATCTTATCGCACCATATTGTCATAAAAACTCAAAAACCGTTTTCCTCTTATTTATCAATTAAAGTGTCTACACAAAGTTAATTAAGTGTAAAAAAATAAAGTAATTTTAAATTTTAAGTAATTTTAAAATGTTATGTTATAATGCTGGAGAATTTAGGATTTCGACCAGGATCAATAAAATAAAATACCCTAAATTTATTGGATAATATTTTTTTTTTATTTCCAACATTTCCACTTAGTTACCATCAGGGCTGAAGCACAATACACATAATTACATTTATAGAATTATAGATTAGTATAAACAGGCAGAGATGTGGTGTGTTACAACACAAAAAGATATACAGAATAAACTACAAATAATGTCCATGGTTATCACAGTGGATGTGGGTGTCGATCACTGTAGTAAAAAAAAACTAGACTAAAATGCCGAAAGTTTCGGAATATTTTATTCCTTCTTCAGGGCCTACATCACAACAGAAAATGACACTATATAAAAGGCCAGTCATATAGTAACAATGCAAATAATTATAAAAATAACATACTTACAATAGTCAAATATTAAATTTAATATAATATTAAATTATCTAAATTTAATCACCTAGGTTTATTATGTGCACTCTGAGATATGACCATAAGCCTCCCTCGAAGATTTCTCTATACATATCGGTATATAGATATCGGTACTCACAAACTTGATTTATTTTTCATACTTGTATAGTTAAATTTTTAGTTTGTTCTGGATATCTTTTTCTGTCATAACATACCACATCTCCATCAGAGTCATTTTATTTTAATCATTATCATTTTATTTTTCTGATCCTGGTTAAAACCCTGACATCATAATACTCCACGGCCAACCAACCTACAACCATGTTAAGTGTTAATATATATACGAATTTTTAAAATAAAATATGAGATTTTTTTTTTTTCAACTTTAACACACATTTATTGAAAAGGTGGATTCTGAATTATTTAAACAGTACTATTCTGATATCAAATGGATTTTGGCACTCAGATTACTCAAATTTGCCAGGCCAAGTGGAGGGTCAGTTATTGGAATCAGAGAGTCTACAAGAACCAACTCTATAAAGTATAAAACTGTAGAACTAACTATGGATACTAAAGCAATTAGCCTATTACCAGTTCATCTTTAATATAACGAGTGTCTAGAAGCAATTTTATTAAATTATCAAATTTTATGAATGAATTCTACTGCCTCAATATTTTTATAATCAGGGATTAAATTGCAGAACTGAGATTTTAGTCGATATACAGAAACAAGTACCTATTGACAATATTTCAACAAGTACTTCTTCCATATGGCACGAAAATGTGTCTAGCTCAAAATACCTGATTATTAACAGTATGGAAAGAATTACTGAATATTTTTAAATATGTGTGGATTCAAAAAGTTTAATACATAAGTGCCATCTGTAATTCTGTCATACATTACAGTTTTTGGGTGAGGAACAAATAACTTCTAATGCAATTAGTTCTGACCACATATTACAAATATAAATCAGTCAAAAATAAATGTTTGTCCATGGCTGTAAATAATTCTCAAAAAGAAAAATAATTTTAGTATATATTTAATAGATGTTAACAAATTATTTGATTTTATTATAAGATATGTATTTTTGGTCAATTTTAAACATTAGTTTTTGCTATTTGAAAATATTGTGTTATAGTTATTATTATATTATATAAACTATAATTCAGAATTCAGTAAATAAATAAGAAATACATATAATCTATTAATGAATCAGAAAAAAATAACATAGGCAGTATATATTATATTTTATAAACTGGCACAATCTTCAATTTCCCTTGGTTTCATTTTTTAATATTTATAAAAAAAATATATCCCAGTTCGTTAATTATTTGTTTCACCACACTAAATTTATGACTTTGTTTATTTAATATTTTTTATTAAATTTCATGTTTTTATTTACAGAAAATAAGAAAGCAGATCCCTCATGTTGTCCAGTTTGTGGTTTGTCTGTTCGAGTAGGAGATTTGGATTCTCATTTCATTCAAGAATTAGAAAAATTATACAAAATTACAGCAAGTAGCAGAAATAGAAGAAATAAAGAACAAGTATCTGATGGGTCATTGGAAAATCGTTGGGAGGTGAAACATTTATTCATTATGAATACAAATAATTAATATGTTCATTTTTTTTATATGGGAAATACTTATTTACTTTATGTGAGAAAAAAACTTGCAACATAGAAATTATTTTATATCTTTTATTTATCGTATATCAGGTACAGAGACACTTTTTTATTCATGTAGTATCCAAAGTTAATGACAATTGCACCATTTTTTAAAATTTAACTTGAAACTTCTTCATAGATTAAGTACATGTTACTGAATATAAAATTCCTATTTGGCTATTTACAGATATATTAAAATGTACCTTTCAAATGGTACTGGTAGGAACTTCAAATGGTTTTTTTTTAATCTTATTTTGTTCAGATCCTTCTAAACCTTGTTTATTACTCAGAAACAGTGCTATATATTTTCATTCCAAGGTTCTACTTCAATTGTGATGTTTTAGAAAGTAAATAATCTAAAAGGTTATTTCCACCACCAATGAATATAGAACTATCATACCTTCTATTATCCTCGCTATATATACCTTCTAAAGCGCTCGCCAACAGAAGATGGTTTGCAGAAACCAATGAAGACGGATAATAGAAGGTATGATAGTTTTAGAAAGTAGTTTATTTAAAAATATAAAAGTAGTATATTACTACTTAAAAGTAGTTTATTTAAAATAAACTACTTTCAAAAACATCAAGGATGAATATATCTGGTTTGTTACTCTCTCAGATTCCACTTTTTTTTTTCTTTTTTTTTTAATGTCTTAATCCTTATGAGAATATTTTAATTTTAGAAGAGACTGAACATATCAGCTCTTAACAGAAAACAGTTATTATGATTTTGGTCATATTTTATTCATGGTTGATAATAAATAAAAGTTATTAATTAGTTATTAATTGTTAAGAGATTCCCCTCAGTTATATTTTCATCCTAAGGGAATAACATACATTCTGTTCCAAATTATGAGGATGATTGAGTTAACGTAATCCCAAATTTAATTATTAACATGAATCGTTAAGGGAGCCAGAAAAAAAATCTTACTACCTCAGCTGAAAATCGAACACTGGTCACCCACTTGCAGGGCAGGCATGCTACCTCTAAACCACCGAGGAAGCTCGATAATCTCTAGTTTACCACACCCCACTATCAGTCAAACCCCCAAGTATGATGAATATATCTTCTATACTCGAAAGAGCTAATATTTTTGGCTGTTCATTAGACTCCCTTGTGACAAAGGGCCACAGCCTGGCAGAAGGTACAAACATGATTCGTAAAGGTAGCCAGAAATTAGTGTGAGATTACTTTACCACAATTAGCATTATGATTTGAATGTCAGGATGTGGCCCTCTGTCACAAGGGAGTCTAATAAATAGCTAATAATATTCGCTCCTTTGAGTATAGATGATACAATCGTCATACTTGAGGATTTGACTCATAGTGAAGTGCGGGGAGCTAGAGATTATCGAGCTTCCTTGTTGGTGTAGAGGTAGCGTGCCTGCCCGGCAAGTGGGAAACCCGGGTTCGATTCCCAGCTGAGGTAGTAAGATTTTTTCTGGATCCCTTTATTATTATCGTTAATAATTAAATGTAGAATTACTTTACCACAATTATCACCATGATTTGAATGTTAGGTTTAGGCCCTTTACCACAAGGGAGTCTAATAAATGGCTAATATTATTAGCTCCTTCGAGTATATATGATATATTCCTCATACTTGGGGGTTTGACTAGTAATGAGCTGTAAGAAGCTAGAGATTATCAAGCTTCCTCAGTGGTGTAGAGGTAGCATGCTTGCCCGGCAAGTGGGACACCTGGGTTCGATTCCCGGCTGAGGTAATAAGATTTTTTCTGGTTTCCTTTACAATTCATGTTGTAAATTGATCCCATTTTTTTCTTAATTTAACTTAATTTAGAGGTTATCCATCATGGAAGAGGTGATCCAGTTGCAAATAAAAAAGGAAAACAATTTGGAGGTAACTTTTTGACCTTCGAGTTTTATGAGGAGAGGATTGTCAGGAATTAGGTCTTGGGCGCTGAAGAAATAAAAGCTTATTTCTAAACAAAAATTTTTTTTAATTTTTGCCATCATTTTGGCCTAAATTTCAGCCCTGATGAATGCCTGAAATTTAGATCAAAACAGAAAAAAAAAAAAAAAAAAAAAAAAAAAAAAAAAAAAAAAAAAAAAAAAAAAAAAAA
>KZ808581.1:5797-19565 GCA_000696205.2 Oncopeltus fasciatus | reverse complement strand
TATTTATTTATTTATTGGTGTTTATTGATCATAACTAGGTTTTATATAAATCACTGGAAGCTTTATGTATTAAATAGATTAAGAACTATTAAGTACAATTAAATAACCACATAAAGTCATCAAATTATCTTTCTATAAATATTTCTCTAAAAGCAGATAAGCATTAAAATTGTATCCTATAAGACTATTATTTATTTATTTAAGAATACACAGCCAAGTATTTCTATTGAAAAATAAAATTTATTCTACAACAATAATTTCTATAAGCGCTTTATGCAAGCACATACTACACATTAAAACGAAACATTCCTTCCTTCATTAGGAAATTTGGCTGCAGCTTAATTTTTTTTTAAATGTAAAAATAAGTTTGGGCCCTTTTTAAATTTCTATTTTTAAAATTTCATTTTAGAATCATATCACATTCTATAATAGTAAGTATAATATAGTATTAATTCTTCTTATTACAAATATATAACAATTCTACTTTAGTAATAATTTAAAAAATGCCTACAATATGGAATGTTGTTTTATCACACTTTGATTAAAAATAAAAAAATCAGTGACAGGAATGTGAGTTAGCTAATTCAGAAAATGCAAGAGTTGCTGAATGAATTCTAAAATGCAGACGGGATTCCAATGAATATCCTGAATAGTTTTTCCTGAAAATATACATAAGCATTATATGAAAAATATAATGGGCTTCATTTCTTATAAGTGAAAATTTTTCCAGCATAAATTTATATTCTAAGTATAAGTAGTGAATATCTAGTCAGTTATATTTAAAATAAAAGTGTTTGTAAAATAAATTAAACAGTATTTAAATGCTGAACTCTGGGTTAAATACGGATATCAGTTTAATATAGGTATAACATATGCTTTTTAAAGTTTTATTAATTTTATATATTCTAGTCAACTATGCATACATATAAGGCATTTCATTCTAGAAAATATTTTTTATTAAAATATTTAAAATAAACAGATAAGTGTTTCGGTGAGTGAAACATAGAACACTGTAAGGGTAAACTTAAAACTTCAAATACTAATAATTTAATTACAAACAATTTAAAACAACATTACTTGTTTGGCTACTTAAAATGAATTATCTTACTGTTGACAATGCAAATAAGAAAAGTATTGTTGGAACAATTAAATTAACTATGCTGTTGGCAATTATTAACAATGCAATATAAAAAGAGTATTGTACAATATAAAAATTCCAAGTTAAGATTAATGACAAAACCAAGGAAGAGTTATATTAATTTGAGAAGAAATTTCCCTATGTTTTTCAGACAGTGCAGTGACAGAAAATACACATTCATTTTTCTGGGAGTTAGGTGTATTCACCGAATAATATTTAACTTTTATAACTCAATATTTTCAATCGATCTAAAAATATGTTACAGGCAAGGTTATAAACAAAATTCCATTTAACTAGAGAATTTTTGTTTGACTTAGCCTTCTTGTATCATGTAACCTTACCAAAAAACTAAGTTCATCGACCAACATCAAAATTTGAACTTAGTTTTTCCTCACCTTAAAGTATACATTATAATATTCGTTTTGAAGAGAGACCAGAGTTAAAAACTAAACTCTAAACCACAAACAACAACATTATAATAATTTATTAAAGCCTCTTAAAAAATTCTGGGAATTTAAGAAAACTTCTCAAGTTTATATCACTCTTTGTGGTTATAATACGATATGTTATATGGCCTGTGATCAATTACATGATTCCAAGACCTATCATAAGAAAAAATGGAAACTACATTATTTATCTTCTTTTTAAGGAATATATAATGAAAGCATCCTAAAATTATCCTGCATAGATTCCTTACAACATCGGTTTTAGTCTGATAATCAATCCAAAGTCAAGTTGTGAAGACAAGAACCACATAACTCAAGGTCATATCGTGGCTATATCCTCTTTTCCCTGAACTCCTGAATTGTTTATTTCTCATCATATTTTAAAACCCATGATGACTAAAACAAAATTCACTTGGGCTTAATATTTAACGAATTAATTACTCCACTATGGAGGTTAATTACTTAAAAAGCTATTGATTGCTCATTTTTAGTCAGAATATTTGATAGATGTCTTTCAGAAATTCCTCTTTTGTTGATTAATATAATAAGTATTATCTGGGAAATTAATCATTTCCAACCAAATAATAGCTGAATTTGTACGGATTTCATAATGTTAAGGTTGGAAACCTGCAGCAGCTATTGCTCCAACCACTTGATTAGGACACTTCTTAATACTTCTCTTTAACTATTATTTCGCATTCTATTTTTTGATCCAGTAATGCATCTTAGTTACAGGGTTTTTTTTCCTATTTCTCAAAAAAAAAAAAAAAAAAGTAATTCTGCTAGCTTATTCTAAAATGTTCTCACCACAATGCTTATTATTTTAGTTTCTAGTATCTCAAACTAGAGATACTCTAAATTTATAGTGTGGATGGCAATTATGGTGATTTATATATAATTAATGTTGATGTATACACGTCTGAAACATAGTTTTACATTGAGGATGTTGTGAAACAAAACATTTGCAATGATAGGTAAAATATAGTAAATAGTTTATTGTACTTATAAATGTGTGGTTTCTTTAAATCCCATAGCTTAATGCCAATTGAATTATTAAATTAATAAAAAATANATAATAATAACAATAAATAAAAAATGCCTTTTCTTTGTTTTTCAAATACATTTAATTTTACTTTTTAGAGATTCCTAGTTCATTAGAAAATTATATTAAGTCTTCCAGTGACATCTAAATGGTCTTTCATATTTCATTCAATTTTTGGATGTAAATGGATTAAGGAAAGGGTATTATTATTATTATTATTACCCATATATAAGGGTGATTTATTGAAGTATTCCATTATTTGACCAATTTATCACTTCAGCTGCTAAACCTCACTCAAAGCCTAATAAATTTTGACACTAATTTATTTAAAATTAGTAGATTAAAAAAAAAATGCATGAATTTCACAGCACTGATTCCATAAATTAATTAATAAAATTAATGCAATATAAATAATAAAATGTATTAAATTTATAATAACTAATGGGATAAAATACTTACTTGACATCTTCTAATGTTTCAAGGGATTTTTGTATCAGTCCTTGGTCATGATAAACTATAGCTAATTCAACTAAAGCAAATGGAATAAGAAAAGTATCCTCTTTTATTTTTTTGGCCATGGAAGTCACTTGTTTAAGACATTCTTCAGCTTGAATCAAATTCTTCATTTGATATAAACATGCACCTTTAAGGAGAAGTAAGAGAGCCTTATTATCAACTCTGAACTCAGAGCTAGCATCTGAAACAAATGAATATTAAAAAAAAATTCATATTAATTGAATCAAGACATTTACTTTCCCAACATGTTCCACAATTTTTAAAACAACAATTCTCATGTATGTGTCTGTACAATAATGCCAATTAATTTTTTTTATGGCTCATAAAATTATTTTTAATATGTAAAGATAAGTATACATAAAGAGATGCAGTGGTCATAATTTTCATTGCTATTAAACAGCCTCTGCATGAGTCTATTACACTATAAATGCATATACTGGCTAAGCTCCCTCCCTTTCTCTCTCTACTGATATAGTAATGGTTTTGAGAGTTCTGTGTTGGGTTTTCAGTTTGTATAAGAATGTTGCAAAACTTTTCTGGGCTTTTATCATAATTGTTATAGGCTATTAATATAGGTTGTTCATTGGTGCAGGTTACTTTATGCAATGTATATATATTCTAGTCAACTATGCATACATATAAGGCATTTCATTCTAGAAAATATTTTTTATTAAAATATTTAAAATAAACAGATAAGTGTTTCGGTGAGTGAAACATAGAACACTGTAAGGGTAAACTTAAAACTTCAAATACTAATAATTTAATTACAAACAATTTAAAACAACATTACTTGTTTGGCTACTTAAAATGAATTATCTTACTGTTGACAATGCAAATAAGAAAAGTATTGTTGGAACAATTAAATTAACTATGCTGTTGGCAATTATTAACAATGCAATATAAAAAGAGTATTGTACAATATAAAAATTCCAAGTTNTATATATAGATATATATATATATATATATATATAGTACAGATAATTTTTGTAATTTGTCACAATGCTGATGACATATTGAGATTCCCCTTTATCAAATAGATTTAGCATTTTTTGGCACACAAGATGAGTCAATTACTCTTCCATCAGACCTAGTCTGTCTCTCTCTGTGAGTGTGTGTGTGTGTGTGAATGTGTGAGTATATAAATTTAAACTTATATGTTAAGAAATAAAATACATACATTTTTGACGTGTTTATTACAGAATTACTTATTTTGAGTTAAAAATTATCTCCTAATAGTAAGCAGCTGCTCTATTCACACTCTCACACAAATATGGTTATTAATTTTTCTTTGTTTAATTCCCCAATGGCTTTATTGTATGAGTAATATCATTCTTGCTTTATCTTATCTTTTAATAATGCTAATTTTACACTATTATAGGCAATCTTGAACTTACATTTTCCTCTTTCACACTCTCCTAATGCATTAAGAACAATTTTGTAAACTTCTTGACACAAATCCCATTTTTTTCCAAGCACCTTAAAATAATTCCACACATACATGAGTTCTATAGCAGGAAGTACAAGAAACTTTTGTAAATTATACCGATCACATCTTTTTGAGCAAAATTTTTCCATTGGAATAGACTTCCCAACAAAACGTTGCCTCCATTGTGGTATATTTCTAAAACAAAAAAATAANGGGGCTATCTACAGGTTGCCACCCTATTTTAAACACCCATGGCTCAGGACAAGCTTCTATATTATAAATAAAAGATTGACCTGGGCGGGATTTGAACCCGTGGCGTCAGGATTGCGAGACCCGTACGGATCCCCTGAGCTATCCCGGCGCCCCAGAAGAAGAACAGGGTTCAAACACAGAGCCTCCATGAATAACACAATTAAATTTAATGATGAACATTTTCTTGCAATTTTCAAGGTTCCTAGTAATTCACTACAATTTATGGAAGGTGAACTAAGTATGGTTACTTAATAAGAAGTTGCTGTTTGTGGTACAGCATTTAGAACCACCAATGATGACATTAAAAAATAGTGAAATATTTAATATGTTTATTTATAAAGCAAAAAGATTCTATCACCATGAGATTCGAACCCATGTCTCCTAATCAATGTTTAAGCTCACTAACAAACAGTGTTACGCAGTCCTTTTTATAGTTTATAAATATTTATTATTATTAGAGATGTAAAGGCGAGAGATCCGCAAAAATTTTACTTAATAAAAAAGTTTTTTTTTTTTTTTTTTTTTTTTTTTTTTTTTTTTTTTTTTTTTTTTTTTTTTTTTTTTTTTACATTATTAGTAAATTTGGGGGGAGTGGGTCGGTCAAGATAGATCCAAAAATACAATTGCATTTTTTAATTATCTGCCAACTTTTTGGCTCACATTGTAAGGCATCTTCAGTACTGTTGAGATACAATGTCATAAGAAAAACATAAAAACTAAATGATTTACATTATTACATTACATTTCAATTCCAAATTTTTTTATTTATTCCATTGAAAGCATTTTAGCTTTACCCCTTCACAAAATGCATTAGCAGAACATTTTGTAGATACCACCCACCAGATCCAGTTAAAGAACCCCACCATCCTTCCTAACTAGAGAGAATAATTACCACTACAGAAATATCAGAGAAGCCAAAGGAATAATGAATAATGTTAATAGAAAAGAATGATATATTTTAATTCAAAACTGGAACTAGTAATATTTGGCAGAAAAATCAACACAGCTATCAGCAATAACATATGCCACTCAGACACCTCCGAAATGGACTGATAAGAGCCAAGCAATAAGAAGAAAGGCAGATTGAGATCCAGTTCGCATGCAGGTAGAAAAGCCCCCTCGATCTGTAGTCAGAAGAAGCCATCAAAGAATGTGTGAAAGCTCGACAAAAAACATTTTCAACATGATCAAGACTGGAATAAAAATCTATGAATAGTTATTTAAGTATTTAGTTTTGTTTTTTTTAAATGACAGAAAAAATAATGAAAGTGAAGGAAAGAAAACTGAATAAATAATTATATTGTCAAATAAAAAAGTTACATACATTAAAATATAATCCCATATTGATTGAAAACAATTTATTTTAAATTATGATCCCATATATAAGGGTGATTTATTGAAGTATTCCATTATTTGACCAATTTATCACTTCAGCTGCTAAACCTCACTCAAAGCCTAATAAATTTTGACACTAATTTATTTAAAATTAGTAGATTAAAAAAAAAATGCATGAATTTCACAGCACTGATTCCATAAATTAATTAATAAAATTAATGCAATATAAATAATAAAATGTATTAAATTTATAATAACTAATGGGATAAAATACTTACTTGACATCTTNCAGGCTGAGTATATGCCTCTATATATATATATACTTTTTTTTTGTTTGCACATCGACTACCAGGGTTATTAGTGTATAAGATCACAATTATATGAAATTCTTTCTGCACAACAAATTAACCACTGTGAATGAATAAATCATATAAAAATATGAAAGAAAAAATATATACATAACAAACAAAATATTATATAAACATATGATTATAGGAAATCCACAGGGGAGTGTAATACAAGAAAAAATATTATTTGCTTCTCAATCTTAAGGTTTTCATCTAAGTTGTACATTTTGTATGCATCTTCAGTCAAAGTAACTTATTTACAATTACTTTAGGCATCTAACAGTAAGTCCACACTCATCTTAGATGAAGTATAAAATAGTAGAACCCTCTCTACCCCCCCCCCCCTTCTCACTCTCTCTCTTTCTGATAGATGTTGAAGTACTAATAGGATCACTGTCACTTAACTCCCACTTATTTATATTACTATGAGGATTTATTCTGATTAAAAAATTTGGAGTATTAAAAATACTAAAGTGGAGATAAAGGATAATTAATTATACTTGTAAAACAGTACCTTACTAATAATAAGACCAGTTACTAAGATCTCTGCAATTTTTGAAGAATAACTGCAGTCACTTTCTATTAGTTAGAACAAAATTAATTTATTAAAAATAGTCAAGTATAAGGCCATAATTCAATGGGTCAAAGCATACTCTGGTTGCCAAAACTGGAAATAAGATATGTATTCACTTCAAGTTTTGGAATAATTGTCCCACTTTGCTCTTAAGTCTTTATCTTTACTTAACAAAGTAGGGTGTTTTCAATGTTTACAGTCTCATCCTCGAGCCCAGAGACTGGACAAGTGTTTAGAAGTGAACTCTAAAGAAAAAATAAGGACTTCAGAGAAAAAATGGGACAAATGAATTTAGCAATAGGATAAGAGTAGCTCAAGTAAATTGATAAATAAAAGCTTGTCCTGAGTCATGGAGTGTTATGGCAACCTGTCGATAGTCCTTCTTAAGTGGTTGCAAAAAGGGCGAACACTTATTTTTAAAAAAACAAGTGAATTTATTAGCTTTGTAGAGTAAATAAATAAATAAATAAAAAAAATTCCTTTTATTTTTATTAATTTTTTTGTTCAGTCAAACTGAATGTTAATGACCAAATTAACAGCCAATGCAAATAATTATAGTTGTCAACTATCTTTCAATGCTTGTTCCTAGAATTATAGGTAAACAATTACAGTTCAAATCATTACTTGAATGTGTGCTACAGTTTACATATTCTCAGTAGTTTGGCTAGTGTATTGACTAAAAATTAATTTTTATAAGTATTTACTTTATACTCTTCAAGTAGATTTTGCAGACTCACCAGGCAGATTAAAATTTTTCTCAAACCAGAGAGAAACTTTACATGACTCTGTAAAGAACAGAGTCTCTACATTGTAAATAAATTAAATTGTAAAGACTAAAATAGTATGAATAACTGCATACAAATTAGCAGAACAAAAACATTTTTGGTGGTTAAACAATACAGTTTCATTAGTACCAATTGAAACTTTTTTACATGAAAACAGTAAATAAAGATAATTCATGGTATAAATGACAGGTAATGGTTTTAAGTTTAGATTATTTTTAGTTAATTTGTGTCTTATTTATAGGTAGACATACATTGACAATGGCAGGAATTGGTGGGTATCACCAGTGCTTGAATAAATAAGTAATATAAAAATTTTACGCATATTCAAAAAAACTAAGTTTTCACTTTAAAGTAAAATTTTAAGGGCTCAATGGACTCACCGAGTAAGGTCATTAACTTCATTTGCATCCTCCAAAGTTAAGTTATTCTGCATAAGAATAGCAGCAGTTTTTGTGTATGCATAAATACACTTTGACCACCTACTATACTGCAAAAGATGGGTAGCATACAGAGCAGTTTCTTTCCAGTTGAGCATAACACTGGGAAAGAAAACACATTTTAACTTCTGTTAAAAGGTAAATAATATTCTAAATTGCATATTCTAAAATTTTAAGATAACAATATAGTCCCTGTCTTAATAATTTAATTTGTGACTTTTTTGCTAAAACTACAATTGAAGTCAACAAAATGGAATCAAAATGCATGTACTACTATCTGTAAATATCAATCAATAAATTGATTATATACTATCTATATACTCTATTTATAGGTAAATATACATACAATAAATGTATGAAATAAAATAAATGAAAAATAAAAGTTAGATTTGTTAGCATTATCTTTTAAAATATCAAAATTATGCAATTTAATGAAAATTGAGTAAAATTCAGAATTTCATGAGTAATTGAAGAAGCTAAAGGAATGGTTCTTAGTTCATCAGTTTAAGTGGATTTATGGTATAAAGTCACAGTAAATGGGACTGTAACTATCAGCAGAACATAGCCAGAGAGAAACTGGAAGACCTGTAGAGAAATACAGAAAGAGTAATGAAAAAAAAAGCGAAAACAGGTAAACTGAGAAGGAAATTGAATGAATCTATCATGAAAGGGAGTAACAATTTTTCCAGCAAGGTAAACAGATTCTGAAAATATTTTTTATTTGGTGATATATTAACTACCTTGAAAGGGATAGATATTAGCTATCTTGAGTGAACATAGTTAACCTTTAACAAATTAAAATCTGGAAAATTTACAAAGGTTTTGCATTTAGAGAAAAAATGACAGGACCTTTAGGGTCAACCGTTTCCCCTTAATTAAAAGTGTCAAAATCAACATATAAATGAAGTTGGGGAGATGTGATGATTTACTCCATTGTTAAGTAAGCAAACAAGTTTTAAGAAGTTGTTTAAGAAGCTATTGTATTGGAGAAGGTGAGTAAGAATGCACTTGAAATATGGGATACCCAAAATTAATGAATTAGAGCAAGAATGACAAACATTTTAAATAAAAAAATTGATAAAATGCACTATTGCAGGAGAACAATAAACTACCACTGAGTTATTACATTATACTAATAAGGCTGGTCTTATAAATAAGTTTAAAACATTTCTTTCTAAAAATGCATATTCAAAATTGCATAATAACTATTTAAAAATTCATATTTCAAATTATGAATTTTTTATTTAATTAACAGAATTATGAAATTATAAGGCAAAGAGAAATGATGAAGAAAAAAACAGTGAAAAATTTAAGTATAGTGATTTAAAATTATTTCATCAGATGAATAGGCTACTCTGTAAACAGGCTGAGTATATGCCTCTATTGTTAAGAATCATAAAGTGAAAAATATTTTTGACAAAACAACTGCAGTAAAATGTCACTGGATCTTACTTTTACTTGAAAAATATACTAAACATTTAATTAAAAAACACTCAGATTAGTTTCGTAAAGAAAAAAAAAAAGAACTATTTTTATAAACAATTTTTATTTAGTAGTTGTAGTAAAAAAAATGGTTGTTATATGCTGTGATATTTATGTGTTACCCAATTCATACTCCATTTATTTCACACTCCAAGACAAAGCAAGAGAATACATAAAATTAAATAATTGACAAGCTCTAAAAATATGGTACAATTTGAAAGCCTACTTGAATAATTAGCTAAATCACTCTGATAAGGTTTTAAAGGCAAAGTTAAACAGTCATTGTAAACTCAACTACTAGTTTTATTTATTATAGGATTTACTGATTCTTTCTTCATTATAGAAACTCTCAGAATATATTTCAACATTTTTATTTCCCATATGACAAGCAATAACTATTCTGAATATATTTGTTGAAATAACACTATTTTCTCTTTTGTATTAGCCAAATTCAGACCCCATTTGACTAATATTTTTAATTCCACTAAGTTTAATTTAGACTAATAATATTATTGTATAAAATTTTATAATTTAATGAGTAAGACATTTTTTATTACCAGTTGGTCCACATTAATTCCCAGAAGCACATGTGATGAAACTGAGACCAAATATTTTGTGAGTGCCATGACTTAATGTAATAGTAATTAGCATCTCTAATGTTGCCTTTCATAAATTCAAGGCGGCCTTTAAAATATAAGTACCATGCTCCTTCAGGATACAACTAAAACAAGAAAAAATAGATTTTAAAAAGTATAAAAAACATGCCCTAATATTTATAAAATGAAATCCGTTTTGAAAATACTCAGTAATTGGGCAGAAAAAAAAAATGAAGCATTGGAAGTATTTTATAATATTATTCATGAATACAATTTTTGAAATATAATGACACCCAAATATCTTCTCTTCTCGAGAAAAAAGAAACATCTGCATCTTTCAGATGTCTGGTCCACATGCCACCTGCTTCCCTTGTCTTTAACAATACACACCCTTTGTTATGTGCAGTGGGTCAAGAATAAACATATCTAAAATGTGCTTCTCCCTGGACCTCAATGGCCTTTTTCTATTTGCTTTGATATTTTTGCAAAATATTGTGAGACTGTATTAATTGGGTATTTTGATTGTTAACTATTAGTAACATGAAAGTACTTAATTATGGACTGGCAATGTATTGAATATTCATGTATTATTTATTAATAAAAGTGATAACACAGTTGCTTGCATAAAGTGAAGACAATGAATTTACTCATGGAGACAATCAATTCAATATTCAGTCAATTTCAAGAGAAATGAGTTTGGAGGACTTAAAAAAATGCATTCGCTTTGGAGGAGGAGGAAAGTATTTCTGTGTTGTCAGCAGAAGTTGTTATAATATTTTCAGGATCTTTTGGAATAACAGATATAAAAACTGAATACAGTAGAAGACTACTTCTACAATCATAAAGAATATGAGTTGGGATGTATAGTCTTGCTGGGAAAAGGAACAGATGAGGTGTACAAGCACTTCAGGTACTGTCTACTATTGCTTTTGTAAATAATAGCATAGCATCATACATGTCACATGGTATTTTTAGTGGAATTAGGCTGATTGAAAGATGGAAAAATTAATGGAATCATAAGTGAGAGTTGGTTTAGATGCTAATATAGATTCCAAATAAAATTTGAGAAATATGAGCTAGTGATCAAAGAAAAGGTCTTCGAAGGTAGTTGTTCCTCTAAAGAAACAGTAAAGACTTGAAATGACAAAAAATAAAATAAAATAAAATAAAGAATGTCAGGCAATTTTTGCAGGATCTAGATTTGTAGTTGTAGATTTTGGTTACATATTACATAGTGAATTACAGATGAGAACTTTAAGGAATGTTTTGAAAATTGTAACATCAGAACAACTTCAATTGTCTAACTCCACTATTATTGTAATAGAATACTTTTCCAAGAATCTAAATATACATTCAAATTAGGATAAGTCATGTAATTTATGTATTTTAATATCATACCTTCTATTATCCGTCTTCATTGGTTTCTGCAAACCATCTTCTGTTGGCCCAACCAGATGGTTTGCAGAAACCTATGAAGACGCATAATAGAAGGTATGATAGTTCTATATTCATTGGCAGTCATAATAATCCTCTAGATTATTATGTATTTTACATTAATATCTGTAATATATCGCTATTTTCTCAAAAGTGTAAAACCTACCTACACAATATTGATACACTCTACACATATATTTGAATACAAAACATAAATAGTATAGAATTTGTTGAGGTTCGATCAATGTTGATACAAAAAAAAAAAATACAATGCATAATCATATATATTTTTTGTTTTTTTTATGTTTTCTTATGACACATTTCAAAAGCCCTGACGATGGCTTACAATGTAAGCTAAAACAACAGCAGATAATAAAAATACTTATTTTCTTAAACTTGTCTTCTTTTTTTTTGGATAAACACTGACCGAACCCCAATAAATTTTCTAAGGTGGATGAAGTGGTCAAATGATTGAGAAGTGGTCAGTAACCTCCACAGTTCAAAAATGAACTTACTATTTGGAAAGGCCAACAAATTTTATACTTATAATCTCCACGGTCAAAACTCCTCATTTGAACTATAATATATAATATTATACATAATATCATTTATATGCCNTATATTAAAGATAAGATTATATTAAATTTTGGTTACATATTACATAGTGAATTACAGTGAATTATAGTGAATATTATATTAAAAGATTTTAATTACTTATATAACAGAATACAATTTATCATCATGCATAACACAAACATTATACATTTATTATAAATACATTATATAACTTATATAGTTAACAGATGAAGGCTATGTCATTTTTGAAATCTAATAAGAACTTATACAAGAAAAACTTATACATCACAAAGTATATTTTTAATTAGCTTTTTTAAATTTTTGAAAAGTCTTAAGGTTTTCTTCACCTGGGAATTTTTTCAGTAAAGAATTATACCAAAATACCCCATCCAGTAAACTCCGAACATTTTTGGTAAAAGGATGTCAAATTTTTATTGGTTAATAAATTACTTACCGTGTTTAATTGAATTAAAGTATGTATCTATCCCTTTTTTTTTTTTTTGTATAGTTCATAATATTTTTTTTAATGTGTTTAAGCTTTTGGTTTACTTAGTCTCATTCAAGTTTCTCCTGTCCTCCTTATTCTTCATTATTTTGAAATTTGAGGTCTACACCTAAGTGAGTTACATTAGCGAATTCCTTACACTATTTCTTTCCTCTTTTCTTTTGTGGATTAACTTTATAAATCACTTGGCTTTGAATTTATATTTTTTTAAAAAGTGTTAGAACATCCACCACATGTTTTATTATCTTACCCAGAAATAGATTTTTATCAAACATCTGATACTCACCAAATTCAGGCTAGTTCTTATTGCCCTTTGATTGAGATTTCTGCTATTTTTCACCATGTATTTTTCAATACTAAGAGAATAGAAATGTCAATTCATGGAATTTAATTCAGAGATTAATTCTTAAACTACCCTAGAAGAATGGAATCCCAATTGGAGATAGCCAGAAAATTGCATAATTTATAAAATTAAGACTCTTGAAAATTTTTAGGAGTTATGACTCTCTAAGAATAGAGTTTCTAATAGAATTGCAACTATTATCCTCCATCTCAATTCTGCTGCTCATCACTCAACTTCTTGACAAACTATGCTTAGTAAAATTTTGTGGGACATTTTCAAGAAGCTATATGCAGCATTTACCCAGAGGAACTAGATAATGCATCAAAGTGGCCAATTGTGATGATGAAAACTAAATTCTAGACATTCATTTACATCCCTACCTGGAAATTTGCAGCACAGAACTATTTTAAATTAATTACATAAGAGCTTATATTGTCAGTTGCAATAAGGGTCTGATAAATTTTCCTTTAAAATTTTTAATTTATTTGTGGTAATTTTCTAAATGTAAGTAACTGTGTTTATATATATATATAT
>KZ808580.1:165239-181028 GCA_000696205.2 Oncopeltus fasciatus | reverse complement strand
TATATATATATATATATATATATTACTTATTTTTTATCTTTCATAAAACCAGTCATTTTAAGGGAATCAATTTACTGTTCACCGTATTCTTAACATTAATGCTACTGTTACTTTCTTGTCGATAAAAGTTTGCCAGGGAACTAATGACACGCCGATGCTCTCTCTTTTGTCTCTCTTTGAACCATTAGTGACCTAATAGCCCTTATTATTAAGTTATTAAAATATTACAGATTATTTCTTAAATTTTAATAAAACATCTACTAAAAGTGTAAGTTTATTTTCCAGAATATTGGATTAAAAATATACTGAAGACTTTCTGCAACACACTTCTTAAATGGGAAATTGGTAGGATCTTATAATATACTCTTAGTTTATTACGTCACTATAAGGTGGTTAAAACTCACACGGTTCTTTTTTCACATTAAAATCCCGGAGGGGGTTATCCTTCTTTTACCTGTCTTTATTATATGGTGGGCTACACGTGTAAGAAGCGCACTTGACATTTAAAAAAAAAATAGAGTTCACCAATGAACTGAATTTAAGTTTTCTGTACACATACTATTCTCGACCTGGAGGGTTTGAATTGCCTGGTCCCACTCTCAGGTCAGACACTTCACTTATCAGGCAGGACTCCTAACAAACAAGGTGCCAATTATATGAGGCTAGGTCGGTGTTGCTGGCCGCCTCGTTCCGGGGCAGGGCGTCTTGTGTCCGGGCCACCTCTTTCATCTCCCCAAATATCATGAACTACCTTCCTACATGTCATCCGTCGTTGCACATAAGAGGCATTAATGACCCTGGTGGTTGGCATTCCATAAAATAAAGTTTTTTTTTTTTTTAAAGTAGCTCGGCAGAAGCGCTAGAATTATTTGAAGGACAAGAAGTAGACGATTCATGACTCGTGTGAGAAACTTGTCCGCGTATGACGGGACTTAGGGAGAGATAAGGTCAATTTCCCCCCGGCGCACGAAAACGAGTGCAAAGATTCATTAAAGTATGGCCGGGGGGCAAAAAGAGGAATGAGAAATTTACTGCTTTGTTTATTTATAAAGAGAGTGAGGTCGGTGGCGTTTTACAGGAGAAATTCCCAGACTGGGTTCCCAGGGGCCAAATAAATATTCCGTGCAAATTGCTTTCGGCTTCATGTTGAAAACGTGGGATATCTGCTGCAGATCATCCAGCGTTTAACATCTAGAACTAAGTACTTCAAATTTATATTTCAAAGTCTACTAGAATTATTTTCATAAAGACTAATTTTTAGGCTCGTGTAAAAAGAAATAAAATAGTATCCAGCAATAAGGTTTTTACAGAACCCTTAACTAAACCTCGGTAAAAATATTTTACCGGAGATCCATTTTTAAACGTTAGAAAAATGTGACATTTATAAAAAAAGAGGAAATAATTATTTTTTAATGTTACCGATTTGGCTTACATTTCAGGCGAAAAATTAATAAAAATCAACTCTGATGTCATACATATGACGATAGCTAAATATAATTAAAATAATAAAAACTATTATGATAAAACCATGTAACACTCTAAAGTTATCAAAATAACAATTCATAAAAAAATGAATGTTGTAAACTATTGACACACATCAATATCTGTTAATATAATACAGTGATGTGTGAAAGCTCGGCAAAAAGTAACTGCACAAGCCCGGAAAAGTATTCATGAAAATAAACTTAAGTTATACTAATTTGTAGTGAAAAAAATTTTTAACTGCGAAAAAGGGATATTAAAGTAGTAAATAGTAGTAATTTCAAAATGAGGATAAATGCTCTCCCATCAGTGGTATCTATTTATCAATAAACAAATATCTACACCAGGATGTATTCCTCTCTGCTATCGATTTCTTCACTCCTCACTTGATTGATGAAATCTAAACTAACATTCAATATGAACAAACTTATATTTCTCAAAAATATTTCATTTTATTTATATAAATTACATATAAAAATAAAATTTTATTGGTCTAAAATATTGTTTTATAATTTGCTTGATAATGGTATTTATTTTGTTTCAATTTTTGGTAAATTTTGGCCAAATATTAAAAACGAAATTCACTAAACCATTTTGAGTATACGACTGTTTTCGCGTTACTCAAAAGAACATCAAGAGTTAAACAATTAAATGCAAGGGAATAGAATAAAAAATCTAACTGTCTCAGCCAGGGCTCGAACCTGGGTCTCCCGCTATCCGGGCAGCGCGTTAGCCATTTACGGATAGCAGGTCAGTTAGATTTTGTATTATATTCTCTTTCATGTAATTGTTTAAAATTTACGTGGGATAAAATACGCCAATAAAAATAATATTCATATTGGAACTTATAATTTTTTTCGCTCGAGCTCTCAGCAAGCAAGAAAGAAGCAGTCAAGGGAAAAGGTTTTGAGTAATTTACTCATTATTGTTTATCTGTTTTTTTTTTGTTTTTTTATTTCCTCCCCCCCCCCTTTTTTTTCAATTTGGCTACTCTGAGGCAGAACAAGAAGGCTTCTGGATAAACAAGGCTATAGATGAACAACATCAATTACAAATCCAAACACATTTCTCCCAAAAACAAAATATTTTAGTCGAGGAAACATTTTAAAAGGAGAATTAAAGTCTTTATTGAAACCTCTATTATTCGCCTATATTCAAAAAGGCGAACTAACCTTATATCATGTAATGAGGTTATCATACATATCAAAATTCAAATGTTTTATCTTCTCTTTCTCGGCCTTGGGTCTCCATATTATACTCTCAGCTTTTTCTGAGTTATTTATCTCATAAATATTAGATAAATAAATTTGAATCTAAACTTTTTTACTACTTTATTATATCAGCATCTAACAGAGTAACTAAGAGAATTTTAAACTCTTGGCCAAATGCTCTTATTTATTTCCATCCTAGTGATCAAATGGTCTTTTTATATGGGTATGCCTATTCTTGCTCAAGAACAGGAGGACGGTCACATTCCTCTGACATTCCCCTCCAAATATCTATAAATTAGCTATTGAATTATTTATAGCGAGTTAAGGGTGTGGGAAATCAATTCATTATTGATCCATGAAATATAAAAAAATCTATTTTACTAAAATAACAAATGGTCAATAACAAACGAATGGGAAATACGGACGCGTTTTTTTGTTCTGGATGCATTCACACCAAAAGTATGATTTCAGTGTATGAGTTGTATCATAAAAAAATATTTAAAAGTTTGCGGTAGAGCTCTGATAAAATTATTAATTTTATTTATAGTTGATTTACAAATTAAATCGAGTTCGCTTATTGTTTTATTATCACCTATATCTTCATTTTTCTCAGGTAATCCTTGCATATTTTTGAGATTTAGTCTCTTTGACTAGAAAACTGGTCTTCTATTTAATATTTAAAGAGACCTTTACAGTAAATAAAAAATTTTGTCACGCCGGTGCTGCCTTATCTAATGTATTTAAATAAGAGATGAATATGTGAAGAAATTAAATTTACAAGCGGAGAGATCCATGAGCATAATAGGTATGAACACTAGCTTTAAATCGGCAGATAAGGAAGAGTGGGAGAATTACATTCGTAAGTTTTCTTCCTTAACAAAATTTTAAATAAACAAAAAGTTATCAAACATAACGTTAAAAATTTCCATTTTACACATATAACGGTCCATAAGTTCTTTTGAAACTCAAATAACAATAAAGATATTGCGATGAAAAATTTAGGTCTTTCTCAAATCCTTTTTTCTTCCTCATCCTATTTTGACCAAGTATAAATTCTTTAGTGGATTTCCAATGAAAATACTAAATACCAAATTTAGTTTCTTTTACTATAAAAATAAGAGTGCCCGCCCAACATCGGAATTAGAAACTTTTGAAAATGTTACATAATCTAAATGTTACATTTAACAATTACATTTCACACACATCTTGTTATTTTCATTTTTCTGATAATATACTAAGAATTTATTCTTTCATTACTTATCCTTTGTCATTTTCCACAAGTCCTGTCATGGTGATTTATTCAAGAGTTCATACAAAATATATTTCTATATTTAATAATATAAGAAATTCTAGCATTAACGATTAAAACTACTACCATCTACTAAGGTTCGAGTTTATGACATCTGTAACCCCTAATCATTTTAATCAACAGTAAAGCGATTGACGACTGACTCCCTGTTTCACAAGATTTTCCACGAATGACGACACTGTGTTATCAAGGACAAATTGGTATTCTTTTAGGGATAAGTTTTTAGTTGTTGTTTTTTTTTTTTTGGGGGGGGGGGCTACATATAGTTGGCAAGGAGTGTTTGACACCCACACTCCTTGCTAACTATATGAAGCCGAAACTTAAGTGAATTAAAATAAACTACTTTTGTTCTTATTTTGGCTTCATATAGTTGGCTAGGAGCGTGGGCGTTAAGCATTTCTGTCAGAATGTTCTGCTCAGGGTGGAACAGATTCATGGGTGGAAAGGCGCAACTAACAGCCACACAGTGAGTGGGGTAATTTAACCCTTATACCAACCATGCACAATTTCGTGTTGTCTTCGGTGCTCTTCTGCAAGCATTAGATGTTGGACTCTTTCACTACAAATGCGATCGATCTATGATATGTAAACTGGCTCATGTAGTTATTTATAGATAAAAGCTCGCCTGGGATTTGAACCTGCAGCGAACGGGACCCGAACGGATCCCATAAGCTACTCTGGCGCCCCGACAGTCCTCTTTGAGAACAATAAAGATACACGGGTGAAGAAGGTAAAAATAGAAAAAAAGGTCATTTTGAAAAAAAAAAACAAAAAAAACATATGAAATGCCTTCTTAAAAAAGTATTGGGAACAAACTGTAACGTGACATGAGGTTTTTTAGTCTAACTCGGGGAGCCGTCGAATGTGATAGAATTCTTGAACAAGGTCTGTATCGATCTAAAGCATCTCAGAAACAATTGCGAAAGACATTATCATGAATACCTTAGATACATCGAATCATGCAAATCAGAGTTGAATACTTGTTGTTGACAAGAGTAAACGGATGATCATTTGTTTTGTGTACACATTTCATGATTACTACGAGTCATCCACTGTTATTATTTAATATAATTGATGTGCAATGTTGAATAGTAAGCAGATTTTCTTGGAATTGTCGATAACGCTGCAAGCAACATCCTGAAGCGGACAAACATGTAATTTTTCAACAAAAGTATTTCTCCCTTTAAGTGGATGTACTAAAATTCTGAATATGATAAAATATTCATTATGTACATGTCAATTGCCGATTTATTGATCGCCCATAAAAACCCATAATATTCTCCCCGTACTTTAAATTGTTTAACAAGTTTTAGGAAAAAGCTAAAATTTTTACTTTTAAGTCAATTACAATAGTCTACTTTTAAACTACATAAATGCTGGAAAAATTAGTCAGGGTTTCTTTCGGTCAGAATCAGAAAAATAAAATACTCCAAAATTATTGGATAATTATTTCATTATTGCCACCGTTTCGACGTAACTTGTAGGTCATCATCAGGACTAAAATACAATACACACTATTGCACTAATAGAATTATAGATTGAAATAAACAGAGATGTGATACGTTATATCACAGAAAATTATTTACAGATTAAAGTAAAAATTTTACCTACACAAATATGATAAAACAAATCTTTTTTTTTTTCTTGACCCGAACCCTGACTAATTTCACCAGCATAATACTTGACAATCATGTGAACAACATAAACTTAAATATCTCCTCTACCTATGTGAATATATATTATTATATGCTATGTATAAAATGTAATCAAATCAACGCGAACTTGTTTATGTCGCAACAGAATCTTTCAGTACATACATTCTGCTAATTGGGGCTGATACCGAGTAATACACTCGGCACTGATAAAGTGCGAGATAAAAGTCAGAGCATATGTTTACATGGAATATTCAGTTTATCCGTGTAATCCTTATTTTATATTTTATTTTTTTATTTTTATTTTTTACGGAAATATTAATTANTTAAAGAATAAAATTTTGTTGAAAATACCTTTCACCGTAAAAATTAACCTAATAGCGATCAAGGCACGAGAAAAGTGTGATACTTGTAATTAACTGAGTGATTTGCTACTTTAAAATGGAGAAATACACGTCTATCAAAAATAAAAGAATAAAGTTTTGATGTGGATACCTTTTAATGTGATCAGGAAGGGTCTCGCAATCCTGACGCTGTGGGTTCAAATCCCGCCCTGGAAACGCTATTATCGATAAATAAAAGCTTGTCCTGAACTTCGGAATTTTAGAATAAGATGGCAACCTGAAGATAGCCCCTCTTCCTCCTTGATCCTAAGTGATTGAAAGGGAGGCAACAATTATTCAAAAAATGTGTCCATTGGTATCTAAAAAGCTAAATATGCATGTGGAAAAATGTTTTGTTAACAACATAGCCTGACTCACTGACTTGATTTCCCCATAAGGGCATGATGTTCCCATTCAAATATTAAATAAATGAAAAATTTAACAATTGACGGTTAAAATTAAGAAAGAAAAACCTGATAACCTTGTAAATTGCTATGTTTAGCGTGTATATAATGTGAAAATAACCTGATTAAGTAGAAAAAGTTTTATTTTTATTTTAAGTTTTCTAGGAAGGACAATTTTGTAACAAAATTTATTATGGCATAGAATGAATTGTTCGGCCGGTATTTCTGTAATGTTTTCAGCAAAGGAAGGAAGTTATATATCCATGTGAGTATATTTGTTGTGTTTCTAATGATTTTACCCATTATAAAGCTTTTCATTTTCCATGACTATAGATGATTGAAGGGCAGGCTAACACTTATAATAATAATAATAATACAATTTTTTTTTTTTTTTTAAGTGGACTGTTTCGCATCAATAATATATGTGACAGTTAAGTAATCTAAAAGGTTATTTCCACCACCAATGAATATAGAACTGTCATACCTTCCATTGTCCGTCTTCATTGGTTTGCAGAAACCAATGAAGACGGACAATGGAAGGTATGACAGATATGTGACAGTATTACGCTTGGTAAAGGACACAATGTCCGCGTAAGGTGGCGACCCATCATTATGCACCGCGTACACTGAATTAAATTATTTAATTTCTTTCTCACAAAACTGTTGGTTTAAATTTCCGTCTTTTCGTAAATGATTAACTGCTATC
The DNA here is from genome assembly GCA_000696205.2 of Oncopeltus fasciatus. Lineage (NCBI taxonomy): Eukaryota > Metazoa > Arthropoda > Insecta > Hemiptera > Lygaeidae > Oncopeltus > Oncopeltus fasciatus. Next base: position 173,881 of record KZ808580.1, on the reverse strand, counting down.
GATATTTCTTGTAAGAAAACAGTTTCACTTAAGATTCATTTTACAACATAAATTACAATGTAAACATTTATCAATAAGTACACATTCATACGTGAATAATAATACTAACATTAATTAGTAAGCGTTGTTCTGATAATTTGTGGGTTTCAATTTTCTCCTGTAATTCCTTTTATATTTTATTAGGATAAAGGTTTCTAATTCAGTTGTGTATTGGCTTCCCTTCGACCCAAGAGGAGAGAGATGTCCCTCGAGAGATAGATAAGTTTGAAGGGCTGCTCGTATCCCTACTATTCTCCTGCTAATTCCCGTTATTAGCCCTATCGCTCCCTTTTCCAATATAAATAATCCCCAGATTGCCAGAGGGCATTTCTACTTGCAATGAAATACAGGTGATGTCAGAATTTACTACTTCCATGCGATCTGTCCCAATTTCTGCTAATTATTCTTAAATAAAACAGAAGTATTCTGATTGTAAAGCAATATTCCACCTTCCACGTTCGTCTCATAGTGTTTTGTAATTACTCTAAATGCCAAGCAAATAGAAGGGAGGACCATCATGAAACTATTTTCTTATGTCGACAAGATGTATCTCAGCCTTTTGCTTGCTGTTTCTTTCGTTTTTTTTTTTTTTTTTTGTTTTTGTTTCATCCCCAGAGATCTGCCTTCCACGTCCACAAATTTCAAACCTTAAATTTCCATGATAGCCCTGAAGATCGAATACAATTTTAGCCGAAACGTCGGCAGATAATAAAAAAGGACGATATCTCGTCACATCCTAACACACTCCTAGCGACCTTTGCAGATGACCAAGAAATCATTTCTTCCGAAGCAGACTCACTTACTGCCAGGAAAAATCTCCAACAGCATCTGATGGACATACAGTGTTGGTGACAGCACTGGCGCATTAAGGTTAACGGAGGCAAATGCTGTCATGTTACTTTTTAAATATTTTATTTTGGTTGTGGTTTTTTATCCCACGTAAATTATAAACAATTCATGAGAGGGAACAGAATAAAAAAATCTATCTGCCCTCGCCAGGAATCGAGTAAGTTAGGCTCTCGCTCGTGAAGAGGGAATTGAGTGAGATATCTAGCTGGTCCTTGTGGTGTAACGGTCAGCATACCAGGCCCGGATAGCAGGAGATCCTTACGAGAAACCTGGNAACACTATATTAATATATACATCATTCTATAATTGAATTAGAGTTTAGTAATAGAGATAAGTAATACAGTTAAATCAATATATGAAACATTTTTTTCCTGAACAGTATCTAAGTGTAATTTATTATGGTACATATTTATATTTAAGTAATGTGTCAGCATTTTATACCGAAAAAACTACTAACATTTCTGATATGTATAGTAATAAAATTAGACTAATTTATAACTAAATTTTAATATATATCACATAATAATATCAGAAATGCAATAAGAAATGGCCACCACAAATAATTGATAAATAACCATTGTTTGTTATAATTATATTTTAATTAATTAATTAACTTTTTTTTTGTTTCGGAATATAATGGTGGGGAGAGATGGACATGTAAACTTGACAACCAGCTCAAATCGGAAGCACACTGGAGTTACAAGATGTCTACCTCATGTGGACTATTTTAAATAGCGAACCGAACTAACTCAAAACACCAGTGCCTGGTCAAGCAAACAAAAATTAAAAAACATTTTGAGACACAGAGTAAGGTCAGAAGTTTTTTTTTTTTTCAAATATACCACGATAACTCTTTCTGAAGATAATAATAAGATTTTTTAAATTCCTGAGTATTACTTCAAATGTTATGTGTGTATTATTATCAGTATTGTATAAAGTATTATTATCAAATGTTATATGTGTGTGAGAGCGTGTGTTAGTACATATTATTATATGAATTATTAATATGCAGATAATTTTAGAACAGTTCTCTTAAAGAAAGAAAAAGCTCTTTCATATCTGAAATTATATAAACGATGAGACATCAACCTCAGTGCATAAGTTTATTTTTAATTGCAATGCCTTAATATGCATTTAAAAATAAATAAATAAAAATCTTAAAATTACCTTCAATTATTCATTATTTGAGTTTTTCATAATTTTTGAAAATCAACTCAAAAACATTTAAAAACTACTAGTAGTAAGCAAGACCGATATTAATTAATACTTCGTTGGTTTTGTGAAAGGAATATTGTAGTTTCTACACTACAATTGGATCCTAACCATTATTATGCTTAAACATACAAAAAATAATTATTGTTCTTATAGTGTTCAAACATTCTCGAAATTCGTTTACCCAGTTCCATTCATTCACAATACAATACACTCCATGGAAGGTTTATTTAGTATTTAGTAAATTTTTTTTAATTTTCAAATTTTTGTTAAGGGAGGGAGTTAAGTTAAAGCGAACTTTTATCTAAAATTTAATTTTTTGAAAAATACTTCCTTCAAACCTAGCTTTAAAATTTCTAACTTTAATTTATTACAGATAAATCCTACTGTTTATTTAGAATAAATCCTTCTAAAAGTGTTCATTATTTCTTTTAATGCTCCTAAAACCATATTTTAAAATTTCGCTATTATTAAGTAGTAGTATCTAGCAAGTAGTATATTTTTAGTATAATGTCGTTGTTTTCTTCTCAACTTAAGTTAAGAGGCATGCAAAACGTAAAAAATGTTCTAATACAGTAAAGAAAAACACTACAGGTATTCTAGGGGGATAGATGAAGCATACCACATGATGTAGAAAGAAAATTATTTGGATAAGTAGTTGTTTCAGAGGTTTTAAAGAGAAAAACAATAAATCTAATCTATGTGGGCAAAGATGATACATGAAGTAGATAGACGTTGTACTTACAGTTCTGTTGCCGAGCGTGTGGACCCTGCAGTATAGGAAAATACTATATCTAATCTACGTAGGTAAGGAAGGAGCATACTACATGAAGTAGATAGGTATGTGACTTATACCTTAGATAGGTATGAGTTCCCTTGCTGAGGTTGTAGACCCTATAGTAGAGGAAATTACTATATCTAATCTATGGATGAAGCATGCTACATGAATCAGATAGGTATATGGCTTGCAGTTCTCTTGTCTAAGTTGTGGACCCTGCAGTATAGGAAAATNCGATTTCTCGTCTTTCTCGTAAGTTAGGCTCTCGCTAATGAAGAGGGAATAGAGTGAGATATCTAGCCTGTCCTTGTGGTGTAAAGGTCAGCATACCAGGCCCGGATAGCAGGAGATCCAGGTTCGATTCCTGGCGAGGACAGATAGATTTTTTTATTCTGTTCCCTCTCATGAACTGTCATGTTACGTTCACACTAAGGAAGAAACAACCTGGCAGAATTTACTTTAATGATAGGAAATCCCAACTTACGACTGCGTCCCTGGGCTTTCATCTTGACTCCCGACTATCATGGTAACACATACAAAAATCAAAAGACTGGAGATTTGGACAACTTTACAAGCTACTAAGCCACAAGTCAACTTTAACTGTGACTAACAAACTTACCATTTATAAGACGCAACTGAGACCTACCTGGACGTATGGAGTCGAACTGTAGGGAACTGCTAAACCATCCAACTTCCAAAGAATACAGTCCTTTCAATCCAAAATCCTAAGAATCATATTTGATGCACCCTATTACGTCACAAACTCCTTACTCCACAATGACCTTAAAATCGCTATGGTTAAAGACGTCATTACAACCCGTTTTAATAAATTCCACTCTGGCCTTTCCATGCATCCCAATCCTTTAGCCCAAACTCTATCCAGTATTACCCACCACGTCCCCCGATCAGGAAATGGCCACGTGACCTTCTCATTGCCAACACTTCATAACAATAATATGAAAAAAACAAAAGAACAAAATAAAAAATACTTTTTTTTTAGGTTAACCTTGACCGAACACCAACAAAAATTCTTTACTAATTTGATCGTTTTTTTTAACGGTATATTTATTTTGTAAAATTAGTATATAATAAACAGGCATATAAAACTACATAAAACTATTTTTTTTAAATCATACGTATAAACATGCTATTATCTGATAAAATAAATTAATGCTATTTAATTATAGCTTAAGATATATTGAGGAATAAGAAAAGAGAATCCAGTGGAAGAGTAGAGAGGCCTGCCTGGATCCACGTATATAAGAAAGGGCGTAAATGAACTGGCATTGTGAGGGGGAGGATACGGAAGTCTCGATTCGAAATCCACTTAGCTCTCGGAGAGCTTTGAACGTGGCTAAGAAGACCTATCTTCTCACAGCAATAAATAGAGCTTCAGGGATTCGGTTGATCTGCAGAAAATGCCTCCCCCCCCCCCCNAGACCCTATAGTAGAGGAAATTACTATATCTAATCTATGGATGAAGCATGCTACGTGAATCAGATAGGTATATGGCTTGCAGTTCTCTTGTCTAAGTTGTGGACCCCTCAGTAGAGGAAAATACTATATATAATTTATGTAGGTAAGTATGGAGCATGTTACATGATGTAGATAGGTATATGGCTGCCGAGGTAGTAGATCCTGCTGTATAGAAAAACACTATATCTAATCTATGGATGAAGCATGCTACTTGAAGTAGATAGACGTTGTACTTACAGTTCTGTTGCCGAGGTTGTGGACCTGCAGTAGAGGAAAACACTATATCTAACCTATATGGATGAAGCATGCTACATGAAGTAGATAGACGTTGTACTTACAGTTCTGTTGCCGAGGTTGTGGACCTGCAGTAGAGGAAAACACTATATCTAACCTATATGGATGAAGCATGCTACATGAAGTAGATAGGCGTTGTACTTACAGTTCTGTTGCCGAGGTTGTGGACCCTGCAGTAAAGTAGAGCTGTCCGTCCGACAAGTGCTGTAACATTCTCCGACACATTCGAAGCAAAATAAGGGCCAGGGTTATGTGGGACTTCCAGCTCCACTTCGGTTCTTTTCGAACGGTGAGGCGGAAAGGTATCTCGGTTCCCGAACACTGAAATTAAATTTTATAAAATAAATAACACATATTTTTAATCATATTGAAAGTAAAATTTACTCCATTGACTATTTCATCCAATATTAAATGAAAACGCAGTATCTTGTTTTCTTGTTTATTTGTTTTATCTCTTTAAAGCATTGGCATTTTATGTTGTCAAATGCTATGAGAGAAAATAAATACTTTCTTTTTAGTAGTGTAATTACCAAAATTTCTAGAAAATAAAATATTCCGAATATCTTTTAAATACGTCTTTGGAATTTTTTTTTTTTTTTTTTTAGAATAATAAAATCTATTTACCTACGATAATCGTAGTGAAAAAATATATGTAAACTGTAGTCGCACCCATGTTTAAATCAACTTTCTTTTATAGAGTGAAATCTGACTCTGCATGACTTTTTTATTTTTTAATTAGAAAAATTAATTCTCCGTCAAAAAAAGCGAAAAACTTTCTGGAAATATTGTCCTGACAATGGGTAAATGTAATAAATAAATATCAGGTGGGGTGAGTAGAGATCGACGTAACGGCGTAAAGACGGTACTGAGAGCGGCCAGGGTGCGTGTGAAGTTCCCCCTTCGAGCGGTGTGGGCGGACTGGCCGGTGTTGGGGTGTGGCCTAGTGAGTGCGCTGGGAGCGGATACTCCCCCACCACTCCTTCCCGCCAAAATCCTCAAACCCACCCCTTACAGCAACCCCTCACTAGCCTGGCTTGGGGTATTTCTTTAAGTATCTTTATAATTAATCCATTACCATGCCACTATAAACTTAGTAAGTATATAGTTAATATAACTAGCCACTGTAAACTTACTGAGGAAAAGTAGCAGTACATTAGGAATCAGTATAAACAGAAGTATAATTTATATATATNAAGGCTTATATTACACATACAAATTTTTAAAATGACAGAAAATTTTAAAATATAATTGAAGGAGGAGGGATCAATACAGAAGGAAGAGATATTTAAACTCAGATATTGATTAGGCAAGGTTGTAATGTATACTTAAAATTATTCTAATAATAATATAAATTCAGATCACGAATTCTACACAAATATAATTATTATACCATTTCCAGATAAAGTAAAAGAGAAAAAAAAACCTGTCTAGCAATAGGCCATAAAGGCCCTGGAAGGAAATACATGTTAAGGATGTATGTATTCTCGACCCACGGCAAACTAGAGAAGGCGTTGGTCAGCATACCGTTAAGAATGGTACCCAATTAGGAATAGATACTCACCAGGAATCCTCTGGGTCATTACAAATAGAATACAGTAAGAAAAACTAATTATGCACTCTGAGCATTGAACCAAGTACATTTGGAAAGTAGAAAGAAGTGTCCATTAAAGAATAACTTAAAATATAGATTTTTTTTTCTTAGAGATTGATCAGTGGAAGTATAAATTTAATAATTGAGAATGACATTATGATAGAATATTATTTTATAAATTTTGAAAGAAATCAAACCAGATATATTTCCGAAGTAAAATTAAATATATTTATGAGGAAGGATTGGTTTGATATTCGGTCTTGGAGTGTAAAAAAAAAAGTTTTCATTATTGCCAACATTTCGGCCAAAATTTCAAGCCTTCTTCAGGATAATGGGCGTGATGGTGAGAGAGAGAGAAAGAGAGAGAGAGAATCTCTTACTTTAGAGTAATTAAATCATGACTGAAAATGATTGACTCCAGGTACCTTCCAAAAGTAGAGGAAGCATGACACTCGGTTTTCATTGGCTCCTCCATTTTTAATTTTACCAACTCAAGATCAAAATAATATACTTTACACAAAAATGTCTGCCTCATGTTTTCATCGTTCTTCGTGTCTTATCGAGTATATTAGCCTCTATACAAATAAATGGATTTTATTTAAGTTGATGGCGTAGTTCCCTCTCCCCCTAAATTCCAGGGCTCTTAAATATCGCTACCTGACTTGATTTTGCAGTGAAGCAAAAAAAAAAAATTATTCAAATGGAGTGTTTTTTTGACCGTTGATATTATTATTTTATGTTTTTTGTTGGGTTTCGGTCAAGGTAGATAAATAAATAAAATTTTTAAATGTGTATTTTTTTTAAATTATCGATCAATGTTTCAGGGCTATCATTAAGGCGAGAGGGGAACGTCTTGTCACCAGGATCCCATTTTCATGACATTGTGATCTTAGGAACACGATAGCCCTGAAAGTGGCTTGCAATGTGAGCCGAAACATTGGCACGTAATTTAAAAAATACACTTTTTTTTTTAATTCTATGTTTTGGATCAATCCGTCAACATATAAACAAAAAAACATCTACTAATAATTTCTATGATCAAAAACTCTCCATTTGATATAAATGGGTATTATCCTTAAACTACACTAATTAATTAGGAGTATAAAATGTAATCCATTCTTTTATTTGCGCTGAAAGCGAAGTTGATAAAAATTATTGTTAATAAATAAAATACAATTTTTTGCACTTTGCATTTTTTTTAAATTACTGGGCGCTTTCGGAATCATTGTTTCCCTTTTCAGGGCTCATTCATCTAAAAAGATGAATTCATCTAAAAATGAGTGTTCCTGCCTTGCCATGTTATGGGACATGTTCAATGTACTATATTTCTCAAAAACGTACAAACACATATGATATTTTTACTCATTCAATTTCGCACATAAATGCTGAGAGATGAAACACATGTAATAGAGTCGATCATATGAATAGGGTTATTTGAAGAGAATGTGTCTTTCGAGGCACTGACTGCAGAGTGGACGTGAACGTCAGAAGTACCCAGCCTCAGAAGGTACTAGAGATACACACCTGTTGAGCGAATGAATGCCACCTATATAAGCTCGACTGGGAATCGATTGAAGTGTATAAGTGGTACGCACTTTCAAGTGAATTAAATACGCTTCGGAAATGCTTTTTGAATTGAAAAAAAGTTCAATGTAGGACGTAGTTAATGGAAAATTTAGATATTCAAGGATATCTGTAACCTACTCTTGGTTTATGACGTCATTATACCTAATATTAATCCCATTGACACTGTTTTTATTTCGCAAATTTCCGTGGATATTTATATCTGCTCGCTCCCTTCGAAAAATATTTTGCGGGCAGGCATATATCAAATACGAAACAAAAAAATAAAATAAAAATACCCAGCACGAATATATCGTCTTATGCTCGAAGGAGCTAACATTGTCTAGCTATATAGACGACTCGTTATTTACTTTAATTTTTAATTTTTTATAAAAGTTATAAGGCTGTTATAAAAGTTAGTTCAATAATAATTGTTTGAAAAACTAAACAATATATCTCAGATATTGAACTATTTTATTTATTTTTTTTTGTTTCATTTATTATGCTTTAAACTTGTCATGGAGTTGTGAAAGCGGTCTGAAACTCTAGCGAAAAAGTTTCTTCATAATAAATTTATTGTCATCGCAAATGTTTTTATTTTGACACTAATTGACTGAAACCCAACTATTTTCTAATCACTGTTATCAACTGTCATACAATCCCCACTTTAGGGGCGCCAGGCTAGCTCAGGGGATCCGTACTGGTCTCGCAATCCTGACGCCGCGGGTTCAAATCCCACCCAGGTCAATCTTTTATTTATAATATAGAAGCTTGTCCTGAGCCATGGGTGTTTAAAATGGGGTGGCAACCTGTAGATAGCCCCTCCCTCCAATGACCCTT
>KZ808580.1:123016-135612 GCA_000696205.2 Oncopeltus fasciatus | reverse complement strand
ATAATAATGAAGTTTTAGAATCAATATATCCTGTATGTATATATGTATAATGGCATTCTCAGCTCTGGCAGGCCTAGTTACCCAATGCTATTTTTCTTCACTTCTAACTGCAGATCTAGCATTGACCACAGCCATGCAGATGTCAAGGATCCAGGGCAGCCATATTCTCTTGTCTGCATAGTGGGCAGATTGGGGGCTTTGCTATTCCTTTTCTGTGTAGATGGATTTGTGGGTAGTCATGCCCAGGCCTCATCCAGAATAGGGTGACTGCTGCTTCTCTAAAAAAAATTTGTGGGATTTTTCTTCAAGTGTTTTCTATTGCCTGTCATCTGCCCTCTTTCCATTCCTGTTTAACTGCAATCATAAATGAAGGATGTACAAACATTATGTCTGAATGCGAAATTGCTCTGGTGTAGGAGAGAAAAGTCAGTGCAGATTTCTCATTTTCAATAGGATTGATGGGATTGCCATCAATTAAATGTTAAACAATTTGTCCAATCACATCAGTATAGTGATACCCCATCTTGTTGGTGGTTCATTGAAATCTCTACATGACATACATTTTTTGTCCGTTTGCTTCAACCAGCAAATATTTGTTTTATTTCTTTGTGGTTTTTAAACAAATAGAGGCATCTTACACTAACAATTCTTCCAAATCTCCAGTTCAGTTACCTCCAATTTATTTTATGCATTCATTTGGAGTTGTTTCCTCTATCCAAGTTTGGTAGCGGGGCGCCGGGATAGCTCAGGGGATCCGTACGGGTCTCGCAATCCTGACGCCGCGGGTTCAAATCCCGCCCAGGTCAATCTTTTATTTATAATATAGAAGCTTGTCCTGAGCCATGGGTGTTTAAAAAAGGGTGGCAACCTGTAGATAGCCCCTCCCTCCAATGACCCTTAGTGGTTGCAAGGGAGGCTAACCCAGCAAAAAAAAAAAAAAAAAGTTTGGTAGCCTGTGTTTCTGAAGAATTTAAGATTTTTGGAAGCAACTTCTGTTTCTATTATTCCATATAATATGGCTTGGCTTCATTCATTTATTTTTTTAATTTGAATTTCTCACCCGTCAATCTTTGAACTAGGTGTTGACCATTCAGGAGGACTATTAAATCTAAATGCCAAGATTAGACATATTATAATAGAAAGCTTCTTTACCTCCCTTGCTTTCTTTACTTCTTATTCTGCATTCATAGTCTTAAAGGAACAAGACTTCCATCTTTCTGTCCTTGCACTTGTGGTTCAAAGCAAGTTTAGTGATCTAGCAGCTGACCCAGCAGAAGGGATCTGTGAGAAGCAGTTGATAGGATGAGAATATTAAAGTCTTGGTATAGAATATTAGTCCAAAACTAATGAAAAATAGTGGCCAAGAACTCCCAAGTCTATCTGGGTCAAATATATAAGCCTATAGCCTTAAAATTCATCTGAACTTCCTTTCCTGTATATGGAATGATGATTTACTCTCATTCCTCACCTTAATCTTTCATTTCTGATTTCTTTCTTTCTTGATCTACTTTTTCAGACTTCAAAAGTCCTTTATTTTAGAAAATTTTGAAAGAATGATGCTTTCAAGTAAGAAAGAAGAGCACTCTAATGACATATTTTGATACTTTCTTTGATCAGTGTTTACCAGCTATATGGCAAGTACTATTAAATATAAAGATAGTTTATAACAACAGCCAAAATAAAATAATTTGTGTAGAGACTATAATTTTCATTTGTAAAAATCCTTGTTCAAAAATAGTTCTTATTTTATTTTTATGAGACGGTAGGTAAAAAGGAAGAGTGGTCTGCATTAAAGGGGGCAATATCAGAAAAAATAGTTAGGAATTATTTATGATTAGTAGCCTAAGAATTAATTCATAGGACTCAGTGGAAAGAATGGTAGTGCTATCAAAGTCATATGTGTGTCCTTCGTGCATGACATGTTTTTTGAGGGCTGTTTTTATTTGTTTTTTGTTAATGTCATTTTTGTAGTTAATGATTTTACATGAAATCGGGTTTTTGGTTTGCTCGATGTATGGCAATTGGGATCGGAACAAGGAATTTTGTAGACAGCACCGGTTCTGTTAGGGGAGGGGGGATGGGGTCTTTGAGGTGGGTGTAAATAGATTTATCTCTTTAAATCTATAGATATCTTGATAAATCGATTACTACATAGCTATCCCAAAAAGATTTTTCACTTATTTTGTCTAATAGTTTCTTTAGCTAGTTGCTGTTTACAAAATTTTTAAATGTGGACTTGATTGTTGGGTAATAAAACTCTTTTTTTGAAGCATAACTGAAATGAAAAGCCTGTTTTTCAATAACAAGTTTTGATAATGGGTTTTTTAAAGTTATTAACATTTAAAAAGTATTAGCAGTTAATTTTATCAAAGTGACCAATAGGAGCAAAAAAGATAATTAGTTAATGCTACTAGTAAGAAAGTCGAAGAATATCATGAAAATTAAAATTGAGATGTATAAAACAAAAAAAAAAATAAAATCATAATTGTAATATTTGTTCTCTGGTAGAAAAGCTTGAATCTTAAATAGGGAAAGATTAAGTGTGAAAATTGATTATAAGATTGTGGAAAATCAGAATATCTTTAACAAAAATTAAATAGAATTTAAATATGAAGTCAAGGAAAGGCAGTTTCTGCTATATAAAAATGAGAAATGACTTTATCACTCATTTTCATAATATAATTATATAATTAAGTTCTTCTCTTAAAGTTATTTTGAGGTCATTAGGGGTCACAAAAAGAGGATCTCTGGATTAAATACGTAATTCATCCAAGGCAAGTTCAATAGAATCTATATCAGAGCTTTAAGGAAATAACTTATGTCAATAGGTCAATAACTTTGATTCTAACTTCCTGAAGGTAGTCTCCTATACTCCTACCCATATAGGTTTTTACATTTTCATATAACAAAATTAATTTATCTCACAATAAATATAGTCCTGAAGTAAGTATTTGATACAAGTATATGAGTTATGACTCTTATAGTTCTGACATATATTTTTATAAGAGTCATAACACCTATACTTGTATAGGTGTTATGACTCTTATAAAAATATACTTGTATTTATATATTTTTTTCAGGGAGGGCCATCTGCTAGATCTTGCCATAAAATGTGTATAGATTCAGAGAGGCGACAAATATTTGTTCTTGGTCGTTACCTAGACGTCCACTGTAGAAATGCAGCTACATTAAAGGTAATTTTTTTTTTTTTTTATTATCAAATATCAGTTATTTATTTGTGCACTGATGTTTTAGTTCTTTATTTTGTTTGTCAAGGGTTCTGCATATGTATTGTTCCGCTTGTACTAGCTGATCACATTGATACACGGGACTATTTTACTAGGTAACTACTAATTAGGTTGTGGCTCTAAAATCTTAGTTAGTTTATTTATTATTTACATTATAGGAGATGCTTACCATCATAAAAAAATAGCAATGAAAGGAAAGCGCCCTCATTCAGTGGGAGGCTCACAAATGTCGCCCCCTAAAAATAAAATAAAGCCATGAAGACACCTTCATCTTCCAGCCTAAATGATAATACCTCCACCACATGTAGAACTGCATCCCCGGTTAATATCGCCCAGATGTGGTTACATCTACCAACAGTCTCACCCTCCGATACCGGGTCTCTCGACCCCGCTCAGACCACTACTTCACAACTGACAGAGACTTCACTATTTTTCACAGCGAATCCATTTAATGTGCTCTCTAATGGAGAGACCACGGAGACCTCTGAAACATCACAGCGACTATCAAAGCCCCCTCCAAAATTCGTTGAAAACATTTCAAATTTTGTTCTGATGTGCAGATAGCTGGATGATAAAGTAGGCCATGGAAATACATGTGTATGAGCCGAAAGACAGACACAAAAATCAATCCTGACTCATCTGACTCTTACAAAGAGATAGTACGCTACCTGAAATCAGTTCCATACATACCACCTAAAAGAAGAGAGGACTCTACGTGTAGTTATTAGGAACATTCACCACACTACACCAATCGATGACATCAAAGAAGAGCTCACTGACTTAGGGTTCGTAGTGAAAAACATTCTCAATGTTTTAAGCCCTGAAAGAGGAACAGATAAGTGACCCCTACCACTGTTTTTCGTACATCTTGAAAAAAGACAGGAGGAACCTGCTACTTGCGTCCACTGCTCCAAAAACCATCCTGCCAGCTACAGGGGCTGGGATGTATACAAGCAGATCAAACAAAAAATATACAATCAACAATTATCATCGCAGCAACCTGCAAGCCAAAACTTGCGCCCACCATCAAGAATTGTCCAGCCAGGTGTCTCTTATCGATCTGTCATCCAAGAACAGAAGCCAACAGAGAAACCCACTCAGGCGGACCCACAACCCAGGCCTAGATCTCTATCTCGAACTAGACACCAGCCTCACCAGCCACAGACCTCATCTCAGCCTCAACCACATATATCAGGGCCAACCATCTCACACATCCCTCAAAAGCATTGTTCCAAAAATATAGACACCCCTCAGACCACAAAGACTACAATCATCTTTCCAGACTCGTAACAAAAATTAGGTGTTTTACGAAATGAGGCCTTTAATGCCTATCTGTCTACCCTCTCAGCAGGAGACAAATCCCTTTGGATTGCTACTCGCAGAATCCTTAAGAGCCATGAAACTTCCACTCCCTTGCATCGAGGAGATGGTTCCTGGTCCTCTTCTGACAAAGACAAGGCCGAAATGTTTGCCCAGCACCTCAAGCAAACATTTACTCCTCATACAGATCCCTTAGACCTGTCCAATGCCGTGGAGACTGAAGAGTTCCTGGACATGCCATTACATATGTCCTTGCCACTCTAGGCAGTAACACCTTCCGAGGTCAAGTATATAATCTCTCATCTGCCAAAGTGCAAATCACCCGGATATGATTTAGTCACCAGCCAAATTCTCCGTAATCTTCCCAAGAAGGCAATTGTATTCTTGACCTACATTTATAATTGCATATTCAGAACTACGCACTTCCCTCTCCTCTGGAAATATTCTGATATAATGCTATTTCCCAAACCTGGAAAATCACCACATAACCCCTCATCCTATCGTCCTATAAGTCTCCTTCCTACACTTTCAAAGGTTTTCGAAAAAATACTGGTAAAACGAATGATTTCCATTGAACCCTTCAATATTCTCTCAAATCTACGGTCCAGCAAGTGTTTTGCGTCGTAGACTACATTTCCTTTGAGCTCAAAGAGTACTGCCCAGGAGCTTTTTTGGATGTTTCCCAAGCATTTGACAATGTCTGGCACAGTGGTCTACTGTTAAAACTGAAATCCATACTTCCTAGTAACTCTTACCTTACCCTTAAGTCTTACTTATCCAACCGTTTCTTTAGGGTTCGGCTAGGATTAGATTACTCCAATTTATACCAAGTGGAAGCGGGAGTTCCTCCAGCTAGTGTGCTTGGACCTATCCTATTTATCCTGTACACTGCTGACATCCCTACCCACCCAAGTACCCTCTTGGGACGACAAAGCTATCCCAATACTAAAACTGCTTCTAAAAACCTACAAGATCACCTCGAAAAAATAAAACATTGATGTGGCAAATGGAGAATAAAAATCAATGAAGAAAAATGCGTTCAAGTTAATTTCCAACTGCAATAGAAAGACTTCCCTGAAATTGTGAAATTTAAAAATATTCCTTTCCACATTCAAATCTTGTTCGTTACCTTGGGTTCCATCTTGACTCACGACTTACATGGGGAGAACATTCTAAAATTAAAAGACAAGAACTCAATCGGCGATATGGACTTCTCTACAGATTCATGAATAAGAAATCCAATCTTACAATAGAAAATAAACTGATAACAAAACAAAACCTTATTACAACCAATCTGTACTTACGGAGTAGAAATCTGGGGTGCCGCCAAGCCTTCCAACATCCAAAGAATCCAGTCCTTTCAATCCAAAACCCTGAGAATAATTGCAAATACTCCCTATTATGTATCCAATTCATCCCTTCACCACGATCTTAATATCCCTTTTGTTCAAGACTTCATTTCTTCCCATTTCACCCTTTTCCACAGTAAACTGCCATACCATCCTAATCCACCAGCATAGACCATGTCTTCCAACTCCAACCCCTACAACCCTCCTCCTCGACTTAGACAAAGATGGCCCCGTGACCTCCTGGGGACATAATCTGTAAATAATTAGAGAGTGGTGTCAATTGAATGTCTTTTTTTTTAATTCATTGTGGTGATCAAATTAGAAAATGTTTTATTTTAACAGAATGTAATAAATAAATAAAAGTTTATATCTCCAAACTCCTTTATTATGGCCTTAGCAGATTCACAGTCCCCAATCCCATCATCAGAGTCAATTTAAACAGGGACACAATAATTCTATGTAGATCATTTTAATGAAACCTCTAAAAGAGTCCTTGAAACTAGATACATATACTTAATACTTTTTGTCTGAAAGGCCTTCAGTTAAAATACGAGGTACATCCAGAAAGTAAGTTCCATTTGGTAATAAAATTAAATTGTGTACAGATAGAGAAAAATTATTCATTGCACAAAATTCTACAACTCTTAAACTACTTTCCCATATAACTGCCGAAATTTTGCAGGTATTTGTCATAGCTTGGCACAAGTTTTGTATACCTTCTTCATAGAAGTTTGCCGCCTGTGTCTTTCAGCTCTTCATCATTGTTCAAGTGTTGACCTCCAGGGAAAGACTTGAGATGCAAGAGCAGATGAAAGTCACTAGGAGCGAGGTCAGGGCTGTATGGAGGATGGTCAAACACTTCGTTCTTCATCGAGCACTTCATTAAGTCCTTCATTGTACTGTCTGACCCATCTTCTCACCATTGATTCAATCATTGCATTTTGTCTGTAAACTTGGCAAATTTGCCGATAAATTTCAATTGGTTTCACTTTCTTAGTATTCAGAAAACGAATCACAGATTTCATAAGCGGCGGGATTTTCACACGTGCGGAACTGCGATCGCAGCACTGTGGTGGAGGTAAATTGAAACGGATCTTACTTTCTGGACGTACCTCATATATATTAAAAAAAATGTATCAAAAAAATTGTTCTGCTATAGACTTTAGTGTTTTATCCCTTTATTCATAATGTAAATTCATTTTAGACTCTTGTTGTTTAACTAAAAGCTTTAATACATTTTTCAGAGTGATTTTTATGTATATGACATCGAAAATAGGGAGTGGACAAAAATCACAGATGACACTAGTGCTATGGGTGGACCCAGATTGATTTTTGATCACCAGATGTGTATGGATATAAGTACTAGAACCATATATGTTTTTGGTGGGAGGATTCTTCAGCCTGTCCCAGCAATGTGAGATATTTTATAATTGAATATACACTGATGCTATTTATATAAGCTAAGCACAAGAAATATACTCTCCATTAAAATAATAATAATGAAGTTTTAGAATCAATGTTATAGTGCTATCTTGCTTAATTGTGAACCAATACAAATATATTACCTTATTCTCTGCTAAAATCTCTGCTCATCTTCCTTCCATGCCCCCCCCCTTCTCACCCTCATACATGCACAAACTCTCACTCTTTCTATTGGGAGCTTTAAAATCAGAATAGTGTATTTTATTAAAATATTATTTACTGAGCTTTTTACTCAATATATATTTTTTTTNATAAATTTACTTTGTTTTAAAATTTGCCAATTTTGCAAATCTTAAATCTAATTTCTGTTAATTTTTTTTTTTTTTTTTTTTTTAGATGGGATGATGAATAATTATATTTCAAGATTGGATTACAAAGCAATGTGGGAGCTCATTATTCCAAATAAACCCCGACCAGGTATGAGAGGGGGGCATCAAATGTGTCTTGATTCTTATTCTGAATCTATATATTTATTTGGAGGATGGAATGGACAAAAAGACCTCAGTGATTTGTGGGCTTATGATATCCCTACTAGTTCTTGGTCACTTTTATCTGCCGACACATTTGCTGATGTGAGTTTTGCTCTTCAAGAATTTGATGAAATGCTTCATTGATTTTTTTTTTTTTTTTTTAACAATAATTTTATTTATACCTAGTTCTGCTATAAATATTGTAAAGGGGAAAAATATATACAGACTTCAACATAAACGTATGTAAAGGTTTTTAATTGCTTAATCTCTGAGCTACATTTCCAATGTAAGGCGAGCACAGCAATCCAGTTTAGTTTTCTTATGTCACCCCACTCCATGCTAAGTGAAAGAAAAATACAGACTAATTGGGATTGTTATTCTTGAAGCGTAATGTTGTTTACTATAATATTGTTGTCTGACTAAAGCCTGACTATTATAGCAGTATTTATGACAGAATCAAGTTTATGTAGGCATTACTAAAAAGTAATATAATTGTAAAATTTTAATTACTTTTTATCTAATATATTTGTGTTTGATATTTATGCTGTATTTATTTTTAAATATATTTATGTTTCCATTATTTCTGTGTGTAGAGAGTTTATCAGCACTATTAAAACTATTTTTTAATTTAAAAGCTCTCCTCCTAGACCCCATCCTTCTTTCTTTTTCATGTAATTAAGATTTTTAAAAAAATTGGGGGGGAGGCATTTTTAAGAGGAATTTTTGCTAATAAGACCAAGCAAGGTAGAAGTTGACGCCATGAACAAAATGACAGTAACGCACATAGTATCAAGAATAGCCAGAAGAGGGCATTTGGTACTTTTCAATCATGTGTTAAATATTTCAGATATTAATGTACAAATCTTTTACTTCCTTTCAAAAAAGTTCGATACCTAAAGTATAGGCATGTTCTTTTTAAATTTTTTTGAATTGCAGCTCAATGGCTGAGCACAGTAAGTCATTCAATAACGAGAAAACAGATTTCTTGCCGACAAAGGTGTCCAATTTTCTTTCAAGAAAATTCCTCTCTGAAGAAAATGCAGCTGCAACAGATTCATCTGATAAGTAGAAAAGGAAGATGCCACAGCAAAAACATGTTAGAAGTGCTAAAAATTTACCTATTAAGCCCACCTTGTAAATATCTTTTGTGGATTCCTTGTCACAGGCAATATGTGTCTGATAATGCATAATTTTTAATTCCATTTCCTGTATTACTATTCCTGTGATTTTATCTTATTTATTAGTTTTTATATTTTATAATGTTTCAATCTTATATATTATCTTGTATTCATGATTTTTTTATGTATATTATATGTTCAAGAATACCTACAATGTTCTTGTCCTAATTTTCATATCAATATTTCATTAATATCAATACAATGTGTATATATATATATGTATACTTTGTTCAACNGGGGTCGAGGTAGATCCAAAAAACACAAATTAAAAAAAAAATGTATTTTTTTAATGAAGGATTATCTGCCAACGTTTCGGCTTATATTGTAAGCCATCTTCAGGGCTGTAGAAATACAATGTCATGAGATCCCTAAATACATATTCACACAAAAGATATTATATTAATAATTTAAAAATCATTTCAAAAACCACTAATCACTATGAAACTAATGAGAGAAACTCCATGTGCCTGCTTGCATTACAAACAAAAGCCCACCTATGTAAGTGATTAGTCATAATAAAATATAGTGAATATCCACTTCATAAAATAATGGTAATATTTTCCTGTTGAAAACTGCCAAATCTCTTAACATAATTCAAATCAAATTTACATAAAAAAAAAATATTAAGTTTTGTTCATCCATCTTATGTTGTGAATCCCCTGAACTAAGAAAAATTGGTTTATTACCGTTATGACTCTTAGACTTATCATATTAAATTTTTTGTTGAAATATTTGATAATCCTCAAATTGTTTTCATTTTTTTTTAAATTTTGGTCTGTATATATATATATATGTGTGTTTTTCTTCCTCTTTTAAGGTCTGGTGAAGTACCTCCTACACATACTGAAGCCATTTATTCTGGACTTTACTCTTACCATGTGTCTACTAATACTTGGATTCAAATAACTGATGAAAATGACTCATTAATGCGCTCAAGAGTTGGACACTCAATGTTATATCATCCTGTGAGTAATTTCTTTGTATAGAATAGTTATATATGTGTAAGTGGTTTTATGTAATATGTCATTGAAAAATATTTTTTCTTAATGAAATTCTAATATTACAGTTATGCATCATTTTATGCTCTGTTTTTCTATTCTAAATTATCAACAAATTATTTTCTTATTTTCAGTATTTTATTTTTTACTTAATAAATTTCTCTTTACGTATACTGGTAGTTTTCATACAGTATGCACTTCCTCTATCAGCACTTGCATTTTAATATAATAATTCATTCATTTATCTAAACATGTTCTTTACTAATGTACATTAAGTAGATCAAATTAATATATTTAGCATATTAATATTCGGAACAAGGTTTTACCATTTATCTCTAAATAAAATTTAAATTCACTGTCTATTTAAATCAATGTGTGTGTGTGTGTGTGTGTGTATTTAAACAGACACACACATAACCTCATAGGCATATGAATGGGGTGGCCCCATCACCTGGTAATTGCAATCTACTCCTCCAGGTTGGGGGTTCTCTACTACTGAATAGGGTGTACTCGAGGGAGGCACCATAACAGAAAAGTGGGAGTTGCAATGGAGTAGATTTCAAGGTTATGAAAATGGCATGAAAAATAGATTTTTTGTATGGTTACATGTAACATCAGAGGATTGAATGGCAAGGAGCAGAACTGATAGATGAGATTAAGTGGGTGATAATTGAAACCACTGAAATTAAGAGGAAGGGCCAAGGGGAGCTGTGAATAGAGAACTATGTTTTTCTATACTGAGGAATAAATGAGAATTCTAAAGCCGATGGAGGAGTGGGAGTGCTATTCCACCATAGTTTTTCAGAAGCCATTAGAGTGGAAGCTTATAAATGAAAGATTAATATCTCTGGATATTGAAGAACAAAATATCCTTAGAACCATTACTGTTGTATATGGTCCCAATGATTTTCATAATACACTGCAGTGTTTAATTTTTAAATCCACTAATATTAGTTATTATTTAACTTCAAGATTTTTATAAGTGACCTTTTTCTTAAAGGTGCCAAGAATTTCACTTTTGAAAATCAATTTTGAAAGTGATTTCCTGCATGAATCCTTCTTTAGAAAATCTCTTCTCACATCCTAAAACTAGACGTGATCAAAAATACTCTATTTGATTACTATGATTATAATTTTCCATATATAATAATAATGGCCTGACTGATAACTGTCATTTTTAGATTCTAAAAACTTATCAATTAAGGGGAAAGGTAAGAAATGTATAGTGAATCATGCATGTAGCATTTTTCAGTGGGGTCTTACTAATAATTATGAAAAATATGTCTCTTTCAAGCATAAACCCACATTTCTTGTGAGTTAATAATGAAAAAAAAAAAACATGTTAAAGTTAAATAACCAATTAAATGTATTTTCTTTGCTTTATATTTGTATTAATTAAGCTAATTTTGAGTTTATATTTATGAAATAATTTTAATAATAAGTTTTGTTTCAGATTTACAGGAAACTTTATGTGTTTGCTGGCCAAAAAAACAAAGATTACCTTAACGATTTTTTTTCTTACAATATAGATACAGGAGGGGTAGAATATTTATGTGAAGGATGCAGTAGAGATTGCAATAATCTCCCTGGTGCTGGATTTACTCAGAGAGCCACAATTGATCCTGATTTAAATGAAATATATGTTTTGTCTGTAAGTATTATTTTATAATTGTGAAATAAAATGTAATCATTAAAAAAATGAATAAATAATATTTATTAACTATTTACTCATTTACATGGAATCAAACACAAACCAGGAAAAGAAATTAATCATTCGACGCCTGAACTGTATTATTTGTTTTATTATAACCTGATAACAGCAAAACCTGAATACGCTTATAAATATTTAAATAATCTCTTATGAAATTTAACTTTCTTCTTTTTTTTCTTTTTTTAGAATATAAGAAATTGTATTTTTATTTTATTATTGAAAAATTTCAAGCAAGGGAGGGTAAATTATTATGGTAGAGTTGGATAAATTATCTTCGTGGAATAGTGTTTTTGTTTCTTTTATTTATTGATATATGTGTGTGTGTGTATGTACATATACATACATAGGCAAATAATAAATCAAAAATTAGATTCAGGTAACAAACTTAAGCTGAGAAAAAATATTTCTAATGAAGTTCAATTTTACCTTTTTTTTATTAATAAAATCTGTCCTTTTGGCTTATTATGTACAACTTAGAAGGTTATAAGATACATACTGAATATATTTGCTGACTTGTATTAATTTTAACTACGATTATTGTGAATCAAACAGACTTAAATTAATTATTTTATGTAGTTCTAGATTTTTTTTTTGGCATTAGCCCTGACATAAGGAATTTTATTTTCAAAACTTGTTATAATCAGTTAGTATAAAGTTTATACTTGATTGTATAAATAATTTTTTTTGTGAATTTTAATAAGCGTCTTTTATATAAAATAATGTATTTTGCAATATAAATATAAAACATTACAATTAAAAGATTAAAAAGAAATAATATAAATTAGAATTATTAGATGATTTTAGTTGGGGTTCGGTCAAGGTAGATAAAAAAAAAAAAAA
>KZ808580.1:79257-98948 GCA_000696205.2 Oncopeltus fasciatus | reverse complement strand
TAATTATTATTTTATTTCATGGTATGAAATAAAATATATTAGAGATGGTAACCTTCCTGTATATAATAATATAATATACTGGGTTCTTCTTTATAGAGTTAATTGTATTATTTTTTGTAAATGTTTCCTAGTCGTTTTATTTAATATATCCTTTTTTTTTACTAGTCATAGAGTATTCTGAACTTGTTGATATTCTCAGAGTATATGCATTGTTGTAAAGTTTATGAATAAAACATAAAATAAATATTGTTCTTCTTTCTATTTTCATTTTTTAAATTTATTAATATAAATAGTTATTAGTGGTTTTTTCCTAAAAGAGATACAATGGTATAATTGCTTACTTAATTTATCGAGATGTAAGGTAAGGAATATATGTCTGCAAGCTTCAAAATTTTCTCATGGCTGAATATTTGATCCAGGTGCTCTCGCAAGCTCAAGCTCTCGCCTTCATGACAGCCCTGAAAATGGCTTACAATATTAGCCAAAATGTCGGCAGATAATAAAATTACACTTTTTTTTTTAATTATATTTTTTGACCGAAACCTTTAATTAATTAACCGTTAACCTTGACTGAAACCCAACTGAAAATCTCTACAGTCAAAAACTCTCCATTTGAACTCTTTATCTCTCTTTAATAATTTAATTTTAGTTTTTAAGTCGAGTGTGTGTAGTTTCTAAGGCTTGAGGCTGGAAAAATGTCCTAGCTCAATGAGTAAAAAAAAAAACTATTATTAAAAATTAAATTATTAAATGGTCAATTACTCATGACTGTTGAACCACTTGTGCTACTGTGTGTTCCAACAATCAAAATACTCACCATTTGGGAAAAGAAAAAAAAAATTTATTGGTATAAAATAAATAACAAAGAAGGAAAATCAGCCTACATCTTTCTACGTACTAACATTTTTTTTCCAAAGCATCTACAATTAAGTCACACTAACTGCGAAACTCAGAAAAAAATCAACACAAAAGTTGTATGACAAATATTGAGAAAAACAAATACATAGAAAGAGAGAATGTACATTGTTTCCTTTAAGAAATTTGAGTTTGTCCAGGGCTTCAATTATGTTATATATATATTTGGTAGAACTGAATAATAAAAAACTGAAATTAGAGTTATCAATATGTTCAGGTATGAGATCAAAGGTAAAAGGAGTTGAATCTACAATTCTTATTGTAGGCCTATCACATTCAGACATATATTTATTTTAATGTAGGTTAAGAATGGATGTGGAAGGAAGAGAAATAGTAGTAGAATTGGGTTGGATGTGAACTGTGGGATGCTTAGCTTAATACTAAGATCATCATTAAACTTAACAAATAATTCAGATGAAATGGCTGAGCTATGCTTTAACCAGGTGTTTCTGCTAAAAGTTTTGACATATGCTCATAACTTAAAGTTTTTTAATTATCACAATAATTATTTGTTATACTATGTATAAAATTGGAGAGTTTTTTTGACTGTAGATAGTATTGTTAGATGTTTTTTGTTGGGGTTCGGTCAAGGTAGTCTACCTTGTCCGAACCCCCAAAAAAAACATCTACTACTATTAAAAAATTGCCTATGTACAAAGTTGAATTATTTCTTAACCTACAGAGTAGTCTATTAGTGTCTTGACAAGTTGCTTATTCTGTATGTCAGATACAAAAGTATGTTTATAAGTTCAGAAAAAGTACGTTTATAATCTGTCTTTCTTTAGTCGAAACGATATAAAAAAAAGGATGTCCATTTTTTGATATGCATCTCAGTAAACTCAAAATCCATAATGTCTCCATCGCATAAGATATAAGTTAATGTATATGTTATTAAAAATAGATGCTTCATCTACAAAATTCGAAAGCAGTTTCTAGTTCACTAATTCTTATATGTAAGTAATTTAGTGTATTGTAGTGGTCATGGAGACAAATTCTGAGTTCGTCTATGTCAATATAGTTTTAAAATTTTTCGAAATTCTTTGTATTTAATATACTAATGTTAGATTATATTTATAATAATTTAATATTATCGACGTTTCGACTTAACTTGTAAGTCATCATCAGAACAATAATGATGTCTGGAGATAACTCCGAGGGAGGTTTGTGGTTACATCTCAGAGTCCAGTGATTATAAACATCCCTCGGAGATCTCTCCAGACATCACCCTGATAATAACATAAAAGTTGAGTCGAAACGTCGACAATAATAAAATAATTTAAAGGGTTATTACTAACAATGAATATAGTATTATCATACCTTCCGTAATCCGTCTTCGTTGGTTTCTTATGTTCTGTTGGCGAGCGCTTTCGGAAATGATCCTTCTTCGTGGCCGCAAATGTGTGTTCTCTGTCACTGTCTGTATTATACTGTTGACAGTGACAGAGAACATACAAATGCGGCCACGAACATTTTCCAATGTGTTTTATGAATATTGAGTTGTTGATACTCAGGAAAGTGCGTTCGCTACTAAATATGTTTTGTGTCAACTTCGAACTCGGCCAGTTGGAAAATCCGTTTCATGAGTTTGTTATCCGTTTTCTTCATAATAAAAACCTAGGTAAGTGGCTTGTGGTCCGTCGAAGTGTGAATTTCTTACCACAAAAATAAAGTTTAAAGTGAACACACGGCCTTATAACTGAGAGTAGTTCTTTTTCAGTTTTCGAGTATTTTCGTTCTGTTACTGAAAGAGTACTCGAGGCGAGCTGAGAGCTATTAGACGGTCTCTTCCACCTGAAAGTTGGGATAAAAGGCTTTAGTCATTTTTTTCGGTTTAAACTTCTTAATTTCAAATTAGCAAAGCAGATCCACAGCAGAGATAGAGAGAGAAGTGGCACAATATTCATAGACCCTGCTAACTTACGGGACCAGGCTCAAACGATGGAAACTCAAAAGTTACGGAAATCTTTCTTGTTTTGCATTTCTAATTTGCTTGTAATATATACTAGTGAAACAAATTTTTGCTAAATGCATATATATTTTTTCAATCGAGATCTAATGATGACTTCAGAAAAAACATAAAATAGCTGTAAAAACTATTCATTGTTTTAGGATCAACACTAGATTTGCAGATGTTAGTGTCAATCTCTAATAAATCTGCCATAAATTACTTAAACTTCAAGTGATTATGGCAGTTTATAACGAAAACTAATTATTTGTTATCGTTGGAATTTGTTTCTTAAACCTATTTGGGTTAAATTCCGATACTAATTCTAGGAAGGTTACATTACTCTTTCTTTGACTTGTTATGATATGTGTATTTGTATTGTGTTGATTAGAAATTCGTGTTTAAATATACTAAAATGACATTAGGATTTAAAGAAACTAGTCCAGTCAGATAAGTCTTCCAACTTCGAAGCAATATGTTTCTTTCTTATTGTTTGCCAGTAAAATTTAAATAACAAATTGCCTGTTTTTAATTAATTTTTTTTAATATGGTTTCTCTTATAAAAAATCAGATTTTAAAGCATCTATCAAGGTTTGTATTTATCAATTATTTTATCATTATGAATATATTTAAAATTATTATTTTGTTGAAAGCTACCACTGTTTCTCTCTTGTAATAAATTTTTACGACTAAAGTTATAGCCTCCTTATGCTGTTCTGTAAATATATCTCAGTAAAACCTACAGGAGATGGTCAAATTTAATTTTCATTGTTTATCTTTGATTTTCAACACTTTTTTTTTTTTTTAGGTACACTAAGAATCTATCCCCTGATAAAATTAATGTAAGCACATTCAAAGGTGAGGGTGAATTAAGTTCCTTGGAGTTAGATGAAATTATTCTTACTGATCTCTTGGAGTTGCCTTCATGGGTTCGTTTAACTAGTGCTTGGTGCAATAAAGTTTCTTTTAGAATTCAGTGGACTAAGTTAAAAAGTGTACCTATTTCTATAGTAAGTATTCTTATTTTTACAGCTACCTAACAATATATTGACTAAAGTGTAATATATAGCAGACACTTCAGAATGGCTGACATTTTGACAGAAACTCCTGCTAGAGTGCAGCATATCAGCTCTTTTTTAAGGAACTGTCCTAGGGAATTAGTGAATCGGGTTGAAAATCTCTATTCATTCAACTTTGAAGTATTATAGAATATTAGTATGAGATTGCTTCTTATCAGTATAGGAATCTGATTTATTTTAAGGTATGATTGTCATAAAGCAGTACAGAAATGCAATAGAACACATGGGTTAAAGAGAATACAACTTCTTTCATTAATAGTATTTTAAATTATTATGAATTACCTCATGCAAATCACAGATGAAGCAGTAGAAAAAAAATTACAGAAAAAATTTATATGTAATATTATAGTTCTCATTAAATGTTACCAATGGCTCAATACATACTTTTGAGTTATGTATGTATGTATCTAGTTGAATATATACTGCTTTACACTGAGAATTTTATCACAAATAATAGCACAAGCTGCAGAATTATTTTCCCTTAACTTATTGATGTAACAAATTTTTATAATAGGATAATTTACAGTCAGTTTCTTGAATGTCTGTTATTCTACAGGGTTTAATGTTCTTTTTATATGTTTGATAGCTAACAGACTTTGAGGGTAAAGAGAATTCCCAGGGAGACATAGTATTGATGTTGCTATAAGCGTGAATTTCAGATATTCCTACCATCCTTCTTTTCAGGTTTTTTATTTTTCAGGCATGTATTCAGCCACATTCATTCATCAATTTCAAAAATCATATATCACAGAATCTAGTGAAATCATATATATATATATNTAAAAATTGCCCAATGCATGACTCAAACCCGCAGTGCCTGACTATTCCGAAGTTGAGAGGAATGAATCCCTCGGCTTACCTGGTACTGCTTTTGTTCAGTTAGCCGGATTCAGAAGAACTGAAATAATAAAATGTCTCTTTATGGAAAGAATCTACTTGTTCTATGAGAATGAAATATGTCTTCTGTTACTACAGAGCCTGTCAACTAGCTTAACAGCGAGTTGTGCAGACATTGGGGCATAATTGAGTGACTAATCAATTTTGTAAAATGTTTATTTGTTCTTGTTGCATTGAACAATTCTTATTATTTTAAATTTTGTATTCTCTTATAATATTCTGTAATCTTTCATGCTTTGATTATCTCGTACACCTCTTTCTTATGTCAGATTATTGAAATCATGATTCAAATGTATTAGATGTCTGTTATTGAGTTCCTCTATAATACAAAGACACATTTTTATTTCCACAGATTGCTTTGTTTTGGGATGCAAACTTCTTTTAAGACTTGATGATTTATTGTGGGTTCTCACTGACTCTCAACTCAAGGCTGTACTTCATTTTGTAGAATCTTTATCTGGGTTAGTTCAAAAAGCTGATGAAACTACCAGAATAAAAAAAGCGGCTAGAAATATATATATAAAATATACACACGCACATACATTCCTTCAGAAATACTGGTCATTACTCTAAATAAAATTCACTGCTGCTAGTCTCAATCCAATATGCCCTGATTAAAAAAGTCTGTCATGCAGGAGCGCTGTAAACTGAGTGAATTTCTCGGCATTGTAATTAATTTTTTTTTTTCCACACAGACTAATATATTTCACATCTTAAAACAAAAATCACCTAAAGACCACCTCAGCATTTTTTTTTCTTCCTCTCTCTCCCCCTTCTCTACAGTGATATTTCCATGAACCTCCAGCCATCTAATCCCTCTTTTCCTTACCCCACTCCTAAATCCATTTCTGTTCCCTTCCACAACACTCTAATAAAAATTTTTAAAAAACAGATCAGTCATCATGACTACATCATGTAGACACTGTTGAGCACGAGTCTCTCTCCCCATCATCCTATTTTTTGTTTTATTTTGGCGTATAAGAATCAGTTTCTCAATCAGGTAATTCACATTAGTTGTAATAAATACTGCAAATAAAAGCAGGCCTAAAACATCAGACAAAATGCTTAAACCTTATTGGATTAAATTAACAGACTTCCTGGAAAAGTGGGTAATGCAAGAGACCATTAAATTTTATGTTAGGATGATCAAGCAGCACCCACTTTCTCCTGATTCACGTAGGTCCAGCTTTTTAAGTTTTTACTCTATTTATTAACTTATTGTCTTGTATGCCATTGTATATTTTTGTTCTTCAAACAAAATTTTGTTTCTTAATATTAGATTGCTGGGTGTTACTCTAACCTGTAAGGTCAATATGAGAGTCTACGACCACTTTACCTGTGAAAGGTCCTTAATTTATGCCTTCCCCAATAAAAGATCTAGTTAACTTTTAAAATTGAATTTGAATGATATTCTATAGTATGAGTATAACTTTAAATTTTTGTATTATTATTCATAATAATTTTATTTTACTATTTGCTTGTGAAGCAGATTTTTTTCTTGAAATTAAATTCTGCTTCGAAGTATGAAGGTAAAAAATATGTGGAGCATACAATAATTAGATGGGTTTTTTCTACATTTTAATATTTATGTTTTAAATTTTTTGTCAAACTTTTTTAATCTAAATTAATTATGAGTCATTCATATTTTTTTTTTCTATTCTAAGTTATAGTCAACTTTTAAAACACTATTATCTTATTATTGTATGTGGTGAAGATATGGGAGGAAAAATTGAACATACATTAAAACATTTATTCTTGAATAGGGAATCGTTTTATTATCATATCATTAGTACTTAGAGTTTAGTAATCCACATAAAAATATTTGGGAAATAATGGTTTGAGATTTTGTTTTTGTTTAAAGATTAGTCTTTAAATTTTTTTTTAGTTTTTGGATGAAGTAAATGTTGAGATTGAAACTTGCGAAGAACTACGATCTTTATCAGCTCAACAAGGATTATCTACATATTCAGCGCCGACAAAGTATAATTTTATCAATAAAGTTATTGATGGCATGACTATATCAGTAAATGTAGTTTCCATCACATTTAAAACTCCAGCTTTCACTGCATCAGTGCAGGTAATTTTCTGTTTTTACTGTTTTTTATTAAAATTCTGGAATGTCAATTATTTATATGTTTCAAGGCTAAACCTATTTAACTTCTATCCATTGTGTGTATGTACGTGTTTGTGCGTGCGTGAGAATTTATGCCAAGTGGTCAAAATTATAATTAAATCTCTCTTTGAGATGAGAGGGATACTTTGTTCTTCTCATCAACCTTTAAATTTAATTCTTAAAAATTAAACAAACTAAAATAAGGAGACAGGATTTTAGTCCTGAATAAAAAGAATATAGGGTTCCTTCTGGGATTAGTATTTGCAGTCTATTACTGAATTAATCACCATTCATGGGTTATTTGGAAAACATATGGCCAAAATGGTGATAAGAGGGAATATATTATGAGGAACGCAGAGAACAAGATGGTATAGCGATATGAAAGTATATCTGCACACTAAGGCACAAGGAAGAAGCCCAGGATAAGAGTTAGAATGGAAGTATTCAAGTATGACAAAAAAATGAAGACTACATGTAGATGAAGTCTAAATCTACAATAGGAAAGAGAAGATATATAAAGTTAAGTAAGGGGTAGGAAGTTAAACATGAACATATATGGAAGTAAGTACGTTTAGTAAGATACGGAGGTTGCCTAGGAAATAAGAACTTATTTAAGTTTCTGAAGTTCCAGTAAAGAGGGACTCTTATTTTACAGCATATATACTATGAGTTCGCATAAAAAATATATAATGAGGAACTTCTGTTTTCTTTGGATTTTTTTTTATTTAAAAGATTCATAAATTACAAGTAAATAATTCCTGTCATTTTTCCACCATAATATTAATAAAATAATAANTTTTATTATTTTGTTTATAAGTTCTGGGCCCAATATTTTACATTTTAAATCATTAATTTGAGTTTTTATATAATGGAATTAAAAAAATAAATTAGTAGTTAGTTTTCTTTAAAATATAAAATTGAATCCTAACATTCTACAGCTTCTAATATTATTTTAAGTACTCTCTAATTGTGCTTAAATCAGAGGCAGACAGAGGCAGTTAATATTGCAAATACTGTAGTTGATTTTAAATCAACAAGGGAGAGTTTTAAGTATTTAATCTCGGAAGATCCTGCATATTTTTTGTTATTTTTTCTCTTTATTAAGGGCAATAAACTGATTTGGTCACCACTGCTCAAAACAGAGGAAAACACCAGTGATGCAGGGAAGACACCATTGACAACCTTTGAGAATTACACCTTGAGGTGTTAATAATGTACACTGTCTGTTGGTTTATTGTTTCATATATTAGGTAGTAAAGAAGAAATGAAAAAAATATTATGTTTTATTCACTGATTTAGAACATTATATTCCTCCTAATGACATATCTAATGTAATAAACAAAAGATCTTGTGCTACTCCTAATTGTTCGGCATCATATGTTGGACGAACATAAGAACAAACATGAAAATAAAAAATACTTTTGCTCTCTTACACATATAAGCATTTAACTGCTACAAATGATTCTCTCTTGTTACTGATCATAAACCAAATATTTCCTATTAACTAAATCTTACTCTTAAATCTTCATAATGCGACAATTATAACTTATGTTTTTTCCCATAATAATGGGAAATCATAAGCAATTCCATTTTAAGTGATTCCCTGTTTCTGCCTATTAACAGTCAATGCCACCTTCTTCTCTAAAACTCTTGTGTGTTTACTTTTCTAGCTCCCTCTTTTTGTTATTGGTAAATTCTAATATTTAATGTTAATTTAATAATTCTTTTCTAATTTATTACATTACTTAAATTTGCTTGTCTAGCAAGCCTAAAATTAAAACCAAATATTGGCTTTAATAAAAATTGATTTTTAACAAAGTTATGCTTTNTAATCAGGTGTATTTATTAATTATTTGTGTATTTCCTATCAAAAATATATTTTAATAAGATAATGAAAGTGTGACTGAGTTGAATTAGTATAACTAATTTATATTACTGTTTTTTATTAAAGGGGATTTTAGTCCTAGAATAAAAATTTCATCTCAAGCTGGCTCTCATCCTATGATGAGGTGCTTAAAATCTCCCCTTGTTGCACCTTTTTTTAGCAAATTGATTGTTCAAAGAGCCAATCAGACAAGTCTATCGTATTGTTTTCCCCCAAAAAAAAAAAAAAAAAAAGAAAGAAAAAAAGAAGAATATTGGGCTTCTTTTTAGAAGGAACCTTCATTAGAGCTAAAATATAAATAACCAGTTGGTCCCATTAGCAACAGATTCACCTCAAAAAGTAATTTCAACTCTTCTCAGAACATGTGGGAAAGTAAATGGTTACCTACCCAGACTTATCTGAGAGCTGTACCAACAAGCCACACAGTCACTGTGTGGCACCTGCAACAGTAGTTTTAACCCCTACATATGGGTCAAATTTGGTCAAAGAATAATTACAAAGAATAATATCTCCATTATTTTGATTTGAGTGTCATCATAAGAATTTTATTAATAGAATATTCATGGTTTCTTGTTGTGTTTAATTGATGCTTTAACATTGATTAGAGGATTACATAATTTACATGGGTGTTTAGTTTTATTAGAATATTGTGTCTGCTTTTATACCCATCTCACTTTCACTGTTTATTGGTTTATTGTTTCATTTATTGCTGATGATGGATTTATTGTCATAGTTGTAATTATTAAAACCATAATTATGTTATGAGAGGTTTTAAAGAAATAGGGTGTTGACTTTACCTATATTTCAGCAGGATTTTTATTTGAAGAGTACATTAACTTGTAGAAATATTACTTTCAATGACTTGAAATAACTCTTATTTCCATGATTAATAAATAACACACCAAAGTATAAATTAACTTTCCTTATTTTTACTCTGAGAAGGCAGGAAGCTTTCAGAATGTCATCAGTAACCAACAAATGGAATCTCTTCTTTATGGACAAATTTACTTTACTTTCTCATAATATTTTTTCTTTCATTACCTAATGGCATTATTTTATCACAATATGATGACTATAATTGATTTATCTGCATTCTTATAGTTTGGGTGATGTTATTCAGTTTGTAGAATAAGGAAGGTTGAAAGAACTTCCCAACCATTTGCCCATTGTTAATTTTAATACCAAATAGGTATAATTATTAGATGATTTTATGTGGGTTAAAAGATTACGTTTCGGCTTACATTGTAAGCCATCTTCAGGGCTGAAGAAATACAATGTCATGAGAATACAATAATAATTGACAATATTATAATACAGAATTACTATAATATAATGTGATATAAAAATTATGAATGTAGAAATGTATTTATTAGAATTTAAAAAACATGCAGACAACAACTTATTAAAAAATAATTGAATAACATTAAAACAGTAATTTACCACACCTGCCTATCATGAAGACGAGAGAGGACGTCCTGTTCTAAGTTCACATTTCCATGACTAAGAAATATATTTTTTTCTGAAAAACGCCGTGGGTGGGGGAAAGGTAGGAGGCGGAAGGTACAAAGGGAGAGCGGCCTGTTTCAAAAGGGGGCAATAAAAAGGACAAAGGAAAAAAGGAAGGGTATTATTGGGAATAGGTAACTTTGGAACTGGGAAAAATGTTTGACAGGTTTATTGAGAAGGAGGGCTAATGGTTTTTAGAATGTTGAAAATGTTTGAATAAGTTGAAGAAATTTGTTCTATGTCCGTTGTGTCGTTAACTGGATAGTGTTGTAAGTTAATGTGAACGATTTCAGATAAAAGGCGTTTTTGTTCATAGGGATTCAGTGGAAAGAATGGTTATGCTCTCAAAGTTACGTTTGTTCTTCATGAAAAACTTGTTTAGAGAGAGCAGTTTTTATTAATTTATTCTTTATGTCATTTTTATGGTTATTGATTCTAAGGGAAATAGGGTTTTTTGTTTGTCCATTGTAAAAACCATGGCAATTACGTGTGGAACAGGGAATTTTGTAGACGACATTAGTTCTGTTAGGGGTCTTTGAGGGTAGTGTAAATAGATTTTAGTTTGTTGTCAACAAATTTTTTTAAATTTGTATTTTTTTGTATCTACCCTGACCGAACCCCAACTAAAATCATCTAATTAATAATATTTACAGTAAAAAAAACTCTCCATTTTGTATCAATTATTAACTTTTTTTTCTTTTAATGTGTTTATTTTATTTATTTATTTATTCAATTTTTTAGATGTTACCAGAATATCATGCACAAGTGTCCCAACAAGCCCGTTCTACAGAAACAAGCTCTACAAAAGAGCAAATATTTGCTCGATTTGATGTCATTGAGACATCTTATCACTTTATTGCACAAAAGATTGTCTTACATTTAAGTGATGATCCTGGAGGTATAAAACATTTTTTTCATAGATATATACATACANATATATAAATAATATGTATGAAAAAAAAATTTTTTTTATTGTTCCTCTCTGAAAACAAGGGAAAAGTTTTTATAAAATAGCCACAGCTATCTTCACCAATTCTCCACTCAAATTGATGAAGCTGTTTCTTTTTTTAAATGTTTTATGGTGTCTTGTATAATGTACTTAATACAGCTATTCTGTAACATTATGTTCTCTTATTTTAAAAAAAAAATCAATAAATACTCTGATCACAGCTGTTTTGATTGAAGCTATCTAAAGTCCCTCTCTTATGAGGAAATATTTTTCCCTTTTTTTTTTCTTCCTCAGGTTCAGGTCAGTGAAGCTCATTATTAGTGGCATGTAGTGTACAAGGAACATGGTTCTTGAAAATACATTAATCTTTTATGCTATTTTTTTTTTTAATAGGGTATGCTATTCTATAATACCAAGTAGCTCCTATATGAAAGAAATACTAAATTCATGATATAGTATTATCATTTTAGAATTACAGAAATCCCAATGCTGGGGGATTTAGCCTTGCCACCCTTTTCTTCTCAGAAATGGTTATATATATATATATGAGGTTGCCNTTTTTTTTTTTTTAATATCTTTATTATTATCTGTCGATAATTTACATACACTACATAATTTAATGAAAATCTATGAAATATGAGGAATGTATTTTATTTCACAGTTGACCGGGAAGTTAAAAAAATCTTAACGATCCTAATGTAACTTATTTTATTATTTTGTTTTTTAAACCTCCCATTGAACAACTTAATATATATATGGAGAGACGATCTACAGGTAGTCATCATATTATAATTCCCAGGCACTGGTTAAGCTTTTATTTCTCTTTTAAAAATTGCCCAATGCATGACTCAAACCCGCAGTGCCTGACTATTCCGAAGTTGAGAGGAATGAATCCCTCGGCTTACCTGGTACTGCTTTTGTTCAGTTAGCCGGATTCAGAAGAACTGAAATAATAAAATGTCTCTTTATGGAAAGAATCTACTTGTTCTATGAGAATGAAATATGTCTTCTGTTACTACAGAGCCTGTCAACTAGCTTAACAGCGAGTTGTGCAGACATTGGGGCATAATTGAGTGACTAATCAATTTTGTAAAATGTTTATTTGTTCTTGTTGCATTGAACAATTCTTATTATTTTAAATTTTGTATTCTCTTATAATATTCTGTAATCTTTCATGCTTTGATTATCTCGTACACCTCTTTCTTATGTCAGATTATTGAAATCATGATTCAAATGTATTAGATGTCTGTTATTGAGTTCCTCTATAATACAAAGACACATTTTTATTTCCACAGATTGCTTTGTTTTGGGATGCAAACTTCTTTTAAGACTTGATGATTTATTGTGGGTTCTCACTGACTCTCAACTCAAGGCTGTACTTCATTTTGTAGAATCTTTATCTGGGTTAGTTCAAAAAGCTGATGAAACTACCAGAATAAAAAAAGCGGCTAGAAAATTAGAGGTGAGGATCTTAACATATTAAATAGTAAATAATGCTCACCAATGACTTTGTAAGATTATTTCACTTCTGGCAGGTTATTCTAAATAAAACCATGTAGTAAATATAACATGATTTTTTAAAAATAAAAGTAACATATGCTTCCATAAAATACTTTTATCAGTATCGTGCAAAAATAATACAAATATGTGAAAAAATTAAGAGAATCATGACAATATAATTTTTAATGTTCAAAAAATTGTGTTTGTGTGTGTGTGTGTGTGTGTGTGTGTGTGTATAATCTATATTTATTATTTAAAAAATTCCTGTTTTATCAAACTTCAGTTTTTAGAGGATCCACTTTAATTTTTAAATAATAATCCCTTTAAAGCTTTATTAAACTTGTTCGTTATCATTTTGCTGTTTTAAAATGCCTTGGTTTAATAAACTTTAATGCCATAATATTTCTTCTCTTTCTTTCAATAAAAATAAAGATGATGGTGTCCTGCAAAATTCTTGTGTTTTTATGATATTACTGGAAAAAAGTTTCCCAGCTGCTGAAGTAGCTCGTGAAACTTTTACATATGAAGGGCTAGTTAACCAGTGCACCGAGTGGTCTTCATTTGAAAGACTTAGTAGTGTGATACCACCATGGAAATGAAGAAGGGCTTTTTGCGATTATTAATGACATTCTGTACCTAGTTGTTGAATTAAATCTATTCATAAGCACTTTTGAATTTGCTAGGGAGTGTCAAAAGATACTGTTAGTCACCATTTATGCGACATTAGGATGGTAAAAAAGTAAAGTAGACTGGTCCTGCATGACTTACTCTCCAGAAATCAGATAAGAGGCTAGAAACTTGTGAAATTCATTGAAAACCCCTTTTGACATGAGATTTTTGGTAAAGATAATCATCTTTGACAAAATTTGGTTTGCTGGTGATATATTAATGCCCATAAGCAAAGACTAGTATTTCGAAGGAAACATTCATCTTGAATTTATATCACATTTATAGATAGTTATATCATATATGTCAGAATATTATCCACCTCTGATTAACTGGAATGGAGTTCTATTCCAACAAGATGATGCACACTTTTCCTATCTAACCAAAGTATAGTTTGAAAGTTTATGGTATCCAACTCTTTCCTCAACCAGCATATAGTTCAAACTTTTCTCCACTAGATTCTCCATATTTTGATCCATGGTCCATTTTATTCAAGGAAAAAATAACATTCTGCCATGAATTTCTTGCCTTGTTCAGGGCAATGGAGGTGATTAAGATAACTCAGCTCTAGAATAAGTAAATCATGAGGTCATGACTTTAGGTTTAAATGTTCTTCGCTTGTCACCCCATGGAGTGGTATCTGCATGGACTCAAGGAATTGGCTAGCATGTGACTAATGATAATAGATAACTTTGAATATTAATTGTATTAATGATAATGTACTATACGTTGAATATTAATAGTAACAAATATTAAAGAAATAATAATAAGAACCATTGGAAACAAATGTAACTAATATAATATTTTATATTTATTGCAAAATCATTTTCTTGATTTTTCATTAATTTATTTTATATTAAAACATGTTTGAATTCAATATTTCCATTCTTTGGGGTCATTTAGCCACCAATATTTTTTTTTTTTTTTTCATGTGATTCAATATTGTATTTCAAGCTTCTAATAAAGGTTCCTAACAAATAGGAAACTAGTAATGTGCAAAAATAGTTCAGGCTAGACTGTTAGTTGAATGTGCTAATTCAAGATGGAAAAAAAAAAATTATAAATGTGAACGAGAAAGAGTTGTGACTGGAAATAGTTGTAGCCTATGAGATGAAGAGCCTACAGTGTGAATGTTGGCAGGCCAATAGCGACACGTAAATAGTTCATAGTGTTGGTTTTGGTTAGTTAATGACAGAGAAGAGCTAACTGTGACAAACCTGACCACCATAAGGAGTAAATGCGGAGATCATAAACTGGGGGGGGGGGGGGCTAGAGAAGCAAAGCCTATGTTGAAAATTTCATACATTAGCCTTCGATTAAAATTCGAGAAATCTGCTAGCAAAGGTACAGAAATGGGATAGAGACTCTCAATAATTCATATTATTAGTATTTTAAATAATGATATCAATTATTAACAGTAAATAATTTGTTGGGGTTCCATAAAGGTCAAGGTTTCAACCTTGACCGAACTTCAACAAATTCTCTTCTGATAATCTCCAAGGTCAAAAACTCTCCATTTTGTATCAATTATTAACTTTTTTTTCTTTTAATGTGTTTATTTTATTTATTTATTTATTCAATTTTTTAGATGTTACCAGAATATCATGCACAAGTGTCCCAACAAGCCCGTTCTACAGAAACAAGCTCTACAAAAGAGCAAATATTTGCTCGATTTGATGTCATTGAGACATCTTATCAC
Organism: Oncopeltus fasciatus; assembly: GCA_000696205.2. NCBI lineage: Eukaryota > Metazoa > Arthropoda > Insecta > Hemiptera > Lygaeidae > Oncopeltus > Oncopeltus fasciatus. The sequence goes on along the minus strand of KZ808580.1, from coordinate 83,794 downwards.
TTTATTGCACAAAAGATTGTCTTACATTTAAGTGATGATCCTGGAGGTATAAAACATTTTTTTCATAGATATATACATACATACAAACATATATATATAAAACATATATAAATGCGCGCGCACTTCAGAAACATTCCAATAGATGTATTTCCTCTAAATATTGTTTGAAATTGGAAAGTAAACGTCAGTAAACATTTATTTTCAAAACATTATCAAAAGAAGATGAAAGGAATTGTAGAATATAACTATAACTGTATGTTTTTAAAGTCAGTTTCATGAATCAATTTAATATTTAAAAACAATAACAAAAAAAGAAACCATTAGAGCATTTTCATTGACATCTTATCATCAAAGATTTTTTAGGTTTTATTTTATTTACAAATCTAGATTGAGCATTCAAATAATACGGTAGACTTTCAATCGAGAGATGTAGTTAATAGAACTTTAGAACAGAACATCCTTAATATCTTCCATAANAGGAAGATAAAAAATCTATTTTAAGTTTTATTACTAACAAACTAAGCTTTTATGGCAAGGAGGAATTAAAAGCCTTATTTCCATTGCATTCAAAGCTGCTGAGAATTATAGACATCCCATTCTCTGAACAAATACTGGTCACGTATTACATAGATTACTGCTAAGAGATTTATAAACTTTTATATTAACTTGAAATACTTTAAAGCAATGTGATGAATAAAAGGTCCATGTGATGAGATAGTTTAACTTTAACAGAGCCTCTAATTTTCCTCCTGAATTGATTATTAATAATGATTTATTGCTGGCAATAATTTACATAAGTCAAACTTAAGCTTAAGCTAGTTCTCTTAAGTTGTGTTCACTAGATTTTCACAAGCCTGACTACCAAAATATATCTTTCTTGAAATTTAATAAATATTTAATTGGTGTATTAATATGTTAATGTATTAAGTTTAATGAAATTTAATTGATATTAAATTTAATATTAAAAATAAAATTGACTCTCAGACAATTTTTATTTAATGTTAATATATTAGAAAGAAATACATTAGGTTTGGGAATAAAATGAAAACTTAGCTATATATAGGGATGACTGGTCAGTTTTACATTGATTACAACAGGCTTGTATTAAAATTTCTACTATGCTAGTATTTGGCCACCATTCAAGCCATTATCATGTCATGTGAAAGCAATATGCCACTTATGAATAAAATATCAGACTTAATTCACAACCAAGTAATTATGGTGGTACTAAAGACGAGAGATTTAATAAAATGTAGAGATTATATAGTTAATTAATCTGGTGCAGTTTAGAGTCCTTGCATTTGAATAGAATTTCTAATTTCAATAAAATAAAAAACTAATTAAAAATGAAAATTCTGAATTTGAAATAATATTAAAAGCTTTGAATCCTGCTTACTAATAAAATTAATTTCTTCTTAAATAAAATATTACAATTCCACACAACACACTTAATTATTATTGTTTCTTAATTGATATATTTATTACAATTTGAATACTGATTTGCATAATTACATTAAGAAATGTGTAATTTTTTTTTAGTAATCATTCTTATATTTTTATAATATTTATAAATAAAATTATATAGTTGAAAATTCACATTTATGTTTGTGCATTTTAGTGTTTAATTTTTGTGCCTGCATGCATGTGTGGGTTTGTGTGTGTGAATTTTGCAAGAATTCCTTTTCTTGTTTCTATTAGGTGAGTGTATATAAATTTGAATAATTATTTATAAAAGTCTGCCATGTATGTGCTGCCTAAACTTAACAGATTTCCCTTACTTCACTTAAGATTTACCTAATGACTTACAATTAATATGAGCTTAAAGTCGTAAACAAGCTGGCTTAACTGAGGCATCTCTTCAGGTCTTCTAAACTTTTCACTGTGGGTTTGAGTCATGCTCTGATCAGTTTTTGAACAAGAAATAAACATTTTTTATGTTTTTACCTTAATTTCCTTGCATAAAATAGCCTAAATTTTATCATGATGATCTTGATGGCTTCATTTGTGTCATCATCATGATAACCTTTATGGCTTTGAATTGGGCCTTCATGACCTGAAAATTTTGAAAAATTATGGTAATTCTGTATTATAATATTGTCAATTATTATTGTATTCTCATGACATTGTATTTCTACAGCCTTGAAGATGGCTTATAATGTAAGCCGAAACGGTAGATAATTTTTTAAAAAAGTACAATTTTTTTTTTAAATTTGGTATTTTTTTTTTTTTTTTTTTTGTGGACCTACCTTGATCGAACCCCAACTAAAACCATCTAATAATAATATCTACGGTCAATAATCTCTCCTTTTGAACATAAATGTTTTTTTGTTTTTTTGTTTTTTTTTAGCTGGGCGGTCATTTCATCCTTCTCTGCAAAATGGAAGTGCTGTTTGTCTTAAAATTTGTGCTCTTCAAGTTGACTATTACCCTTATCATCTTGCTTCTGCTGATCGGAATCATTGGGGAAGGTAGAACTTTCTTAAATTATACAGTCTAATAAACATCTCATTATTAGGGATAAAGATTATTTATTTACATGGTATTTATGTACTACTATTTTTTTTTAATTTTGTTTTTGTTATGTATTAACTTATATTGTAAATATTATTGTTATTACTATTAACCAGCACATTAATTACTTAACCAGCACTCTTAATTTTTTTATTTTTTTCATTGAAAAAATAATTGTTTTTAATTTTTCTTTTATGCACTATATAATATTTTTAAATATTTTTTCTTTCTTTTAAAATGCATAAATATACATTAATGTAAATACTATTGAATACAGAACCAAATCATTAAAATAAATAAAATAATTAAACCTACAGAAAGAGTATGGGGCATATAGCCAGGAATTGATAATAATGCTGCCGTCATTGGGCATGCTAACCCATTGCTCAATGCCAACATTCATATCTGATACCTCTAATTCAGCTGCTGTAGTAGCTGTAAGAAGGCATCAGATAAAAGCTGCTAGGGTATTTATGCAGGACTACTACTCAGAACTGCTGCTCCTAAGACCATGAGCTCCTGGTCATTCATTGGATGGTACGGCATTTTTGGCTTCATCTCGAAGGCAGGCATTTCACTATATGGATCCACCAATCCTCTGTTTTATGCATTTCACCCAAAATCATAAACTGCAACACCAATGCTTCAGGGCAGCATCGGAGAGTACTATAAAAGCTGTCCAGCTGAAATGATTTATTGACAATCCTTAATCTAACCAGATAGTTTCATGAGCCATAAATTCCCAAACTGAATATTAAAAAGGTGAAGTTGGGAGAACATATGTAAAATGTGGAAATTAACTTAATTGTTCTAGAACAACAATTCCTTTGTTCAAATCCCTACGATTTGAGAACCTCCAGTTATGTCTTCCTCCATATAATTTCAGTCCAGAAACCTCTTGCTTCTCGGTTTCCTGGCTCTCTGGAGTGAGGAGTTAAGGTCTTCTGGTTTTGACTCCCCTTCGAAGGACCCAAGGCAGGCCCCATCGATCGGCTGAGCTGCCTTCATTTTTTGAAAAGATGACTCTGCAATACCTAAACCTATTGTAAATCAATGGCAAGCCCCAATAACCTCCTTAACTTCAAACGATAAAGTTGGAAAAGCAGATAAACTAGAGAAGCTACTATGCACACACTGAGGGTTTTGTTTTTGATTTTCACCTCTGTTATTAAGTTAAGTTTTATTGTTATGGTTATTATTTCTGTTGAACATAGTCAAGAATTTGTATTTTATATATTAGAAGCACCAGTTATTTTTAAGCCTAAGAAGAAGCATTATATTTTTTTCACCTATCCAAGCCGTTTTATCCGTGAACCTGCCCTTTATTACCTGATATGTATGTAATGAAATTATAAATCACGTAGATGTAATGAAATCAGGAAATACTAATAAAGCATTTTTATTTTGCATTCTAGATTCTGTTTTAAGAAATTTAGACTAGATTAATTTGTTTAGAATCTCTATGTTAAAAATAAGAATTCAATTAAAATAAACTTTGAAGTTATTTTGTAATTATTTTAATTTAGTTTCTTCTTTGTCTTTTTTAAATAATCATAACTCAAATACTTGTATGTCTCTTTGCTTGATATTTTTTCTTTTAAATTATATCATATAACCTTCTACTTGTCTAACCATAATTCATAAATGCATTTAAGCCAGAATTAAGTTAATTCTTATGTTTTAGGTATAACCCTGATAGTTCACCTCATGTACAGTGGTTGTCTGCGGCTCAAAATGCATTCAAGATGTCATTATTACAACTTATTGATTCTAGTAATAAGAAAAATGTTGGCTCTGACCACTGCACTGTAAGTTTTGTATTTTCATATTAATTTTGTGTCATTTAGTGAAGGGAGCATTTCTTTCTTCCTTTTACTTTCTATTTTATGCCCTAATATTGGCTCATTATCAGTAAAATAACACCATAAGTTAAGATTCTATGTTTTCTCAAAGCTCTGAGATGTCCTTACCATACTAAATATGTGTATATATATATATATATATATATATATATATATAAATTCAG
>KZ808580.1:59693-79216 GCA_000696205.2 Oncopeltus fasciatus | reverse complement strand
ATATATATAAATTTCAGACTTTTTAAAATTGTATACCGATGTCAATACCTAAGTCCAATATTGACAAATATTGCCTTAAAACTATGATGACTTTAAAGTTTAAAATCTACAATTGTTTACTTATGATCTATATATACACACACACACACACACATTTTTTATATTAATTTTTTTTTACATGTCATCATAGTTTTTAAGGCAATATTAGTCAATACTGAACATGGGTATTGACATGGGTGTACAATTCTCCCTTTTTAATGAAATTATAGAATCATAGATTTGCCTTATTTGTGTTATTGCTATTAAAACCAAAGCACTATGATTTAGCTCGTATATTTAGTTTGTTTTAATCAGTAGTGCCATAGTACAGTAGTACACAACTGCGTAGTGTATTTCTGCTCTGCTGCCTACAACAAAGTGTGTAGTTAATTTTAACTGCCCCTATGTGCTGTCTACCTTAGTTGTTCGAAGTTGATTTCGGACTAGTATGGATGTGTGTATTTCTGGGCTTAAGGATCGGAATCTGATTGGGAATGGCTCCATAGGCTGAGATAGTGAGTTGAATGTTGATGAGAAGCTGGTGAATCTAGTAGAGTGCTAAGAAGAAAGTATTTGATGATATAGAAGATTGGGGACATTGCCAAATATATGCTGGGAACAAACATTTTTCACAAATTTCATTGTAACCAATTTCAGAATCTTTGGTGAATAGTAGGTCAATCAAGACATGGAAAAGTAATCAGGCAGGACTTTTTTTTTACTTCTTAATTGCACATTCACTATTCCAGATCTTGATAAATCCATTATTGTTGGATATTTTTTATATGCACATCACTTAGCAGTGAACCTGTAAACTATAGACCTGGTGGCCCCCTTTTTTATTATAACATGGCAACTAAATTTTGTATTTAAATAACAAATCCTGTGTTGGGTTGGCCTTGAAGATGGTTTACAATGTAAGCCGAAACCTTGGAAGATAATTTTAAAAATACAAATTTTTTTAAATTTGTATTTTTTGGATCTACCTTGACCGAATCCCAACAAAAGTGGTTTTTTTTTTCTAATAACACTTTTTTTATATTTTATTCAATAAAATTTTTGACTTAGTAGAGTTAGAGTTAGTGTATGATTTTGTTTCTAGGAAGAAGATAATCCACCATCTGATCAAAGTTATGAATCTTCGCCTAGCAACAATTTAGTCAAAAAATATGTTATTAGTAATCTAGCCAAAGTCATGACTTCATGTATAGTACTTCGTGTTGAAGACTTTATTATGTACAGGGTTACAACATTGAATAAGCAAACACCTAAAGAATTTATTAAAGGTAAATATTTGTTAATAATCATAAGATTATCTGCAGTTTCATTTTGATTATGCCTAATTGCATGTGTATTTTTCCCTTAAAAAAGAGTATAATATTTTTTTTAAAGCATACTTAATTATTATTAATCCCACACTAATAGAATATATATTTTATCAATAAACAAGTAAGTGTTTAGTTTCATTGCTCTAAACTGAATATTATGCCAACCACAGTGAAGAAACATTTTTTATTCTCATAACATTTTAGGTTATCCCCCCTCCTTTATTTAATTTTTCTCAACAATAAACTCAGTCTTTCTTTTTAGATTTAAAAGTGACTGGTCCAATTTCTTTTTTTTTTTTTTTAAACAATGAAATGCAGCTTATAAACCGTAAATTTAAAACTTTTGGTTCAGGTAAAACCTCCGTAGGTTTAAACCTCTATATTTATTTTATCATTAAGTAAATTTGTGTTGAGTTTCATTGCATTAAATTAAATAACATGCCTGGTGAATCTAAAAAATTTTTTATTCATGCTTGTCCTTTCGAGTAATGCCCCAGTCCTATTCCACCTGATTGTGCTCTATAATGAACTCAGGCCATCACTTTTCATTTAAAAATGATAAGCCAAATTGCATTAAGTAAAATAACTAATTACATGTTCTAGGCCACTAAATTGAAATTCATGGTTCAGGTAAACCCCTACTGGTAATTGTTCAATTTAGTTGTGTTGCTCTTATTATTTTTTTTTAACAATTAAAAATTATGTATTATCATTTTACACTGAACTAATTGTTACGCCTACTAAATTTTGTAGTTGTACATAATATTTCAGGTTATAGCCACTCCAATTTGTCTGATTTTGCTTAATAGCGAGCAATTTATTTAATTTAAAAGCAACATGCTGAATTTCATTTTTTTTTTAAATTGAAAATATTAAGTGTTGACATACACACACGTGCATGTGCTTGTGTATGTGTCTGATAAACTAATATATCCAAAGCTAAAAGTGATCTGTCGTTCACATCCACAAAAATTCATGCATTATTTAAATGCCAGGTTTAATTATGTCACAGTGATGTAATCAACCTAGTTAGGTTATTTATATAGGCTATATATATATATATATATATATATATATATATATATATATATNTATATATATAAGCCCGTAAGTGGCAACTATAGCCTAACTTGGTTGATTTCATCACTGTGAGATAATTAAACTTGGTATTTTAATAGTACAGGAATTTTTATGGGTGGGAATGACAGATCACTCTTAGCTTTGGATACATTAAGATTTATTACTCACACACACACACACACACACACACATGCACTCAAAATTTTCAATTTTTCTTAAATGAAATTCAGCATGTTGTTTTAAATAAAATGCAGTGCCCTCTATGAGCAAAGTCAGACAAATTGAAGTGGCTATAACCTGAAATATTAGGTAAAACTAAAAATTTAGTAGCTTAATGATTAGTTCAGAGTAATGACACAATGCAATTTGTTAACTCTTAAAAAAAAAAAAAAAAAATAGGAGAGACACAACAAAATTCAAAAATTAGCAGTCAGGGGGTTTACCTGACCATGAATTTCAATATTAATTATTTTTCTTAATGAACTTTGGCTTATCATTTATGTATATATATATAATGTATGTATATGGTTAGGGAAAAAGTAATTATATTTTATCTAAATAGCTATTTAATGTCCCTTTTGTCTGTATTTATTTCCTTATTCAGTGAAGATATACTATGAAGCACATGAAAGGTCAAAGTCCAGATAACATTCTACTTATAAAGCTGTTTTGCTTTTTTACTTACAAAAAGAAAAAATGCAATACAGGCTCATTGAAAATTATGTGATCTTTATGGTGATAAGTGAATATCAGTCCCTGTATTGGTCCACTCATTTTCACTGGGGTAATTTTCATATAAATGATGAACCCCGCTCAGTCAATTTGTAAAACTCAAAATTTTCTAAAAAAATTGAGGCAGATAAACTCATTTCATCTCTCATGTTGAGATGCTAAAGAACTAAGATTTGATTATAAAACACTATTGATGAACTACTTAAATATAATTGGATATCAAAAAAAGCTCCGTACTTGTGTTACACCTAAATTTAGGGGGGAAGCAATTTAACAGAGTTTATATTTATGATTTGCTCCTGAAAAAGGAGTGAAATTGAGTCATTTTTTAAATGATCAAATAGTGGCTTGGATTGACACTAAGGAAGGTGTTGCTGAGTGTTAAGTTGAATGGAAAAAAATGGTTTATCATGAGCTGCTCAAACCTGGCCAAACCATTAACTCGACTGTACTGTTATTAACTTATGGAATTGAAGCCGTAGATGCATGAGAAATGTTCAGAATAAATCACTGGAAAATGTGTTGTCTCATCACGACTTCACTAGACCATATACATTTTTAGTGACTACATAAATTGAAAGAGCTTGTCTGGAAAATATTTAAAATCTACTGTACAGCCCAGACCTTGCTCTATCTAACTACCATTTGTTTTGTTATCTGCAGAACTTCTTTAATAGTGTAAAGCTGAGATTAAAAGTGGCTTGTGTGTGTGTGAATGTATATAAATACTCACACACACACACACACATTAGCGATTTAAATATTTTCAAAAATTTTATGACAACCATGCTAAAGAGCTCTTTGCATTTTAGTCAAAACCAAATGATAAAGCAGAAAATAATACCAGCAATTCCATTCAAAACTTGGAGAAAATATGTTATTTATATGAGCTGAGAAATAAATTTATATTTCCTTAATTCCAATTTTTTGAGTCTCTAATATATTTGTAAACCTGTAGCATAGGTATCCCATTCAGTTGGAATAAAATTATTTAAAATTCTTTGCAGGCTACAGACTAGAATATGCAACAGTTTTGGGAGGTATTTTAACTATAACAGTACCCTGCATAATCTTTTTCTTTAAAAGACTAGGTTTTGGCGGGTTCTTTAATAACTATGCTCTCTAAGTCTACTGGCATTTTTTTGTATTTGCAGCTGCCAATACACCTGTTGTGTGTTGCCTTGTTCCTGGGAAAGTCATAAGCTGTTTATGGAGTCCATGTAGGTGAGCCATAACCAACCAAAGTTGAACAGGCAGCAATTATTGCTTTAGATTCTTTGATACCTTTACACTGCTTAAATTGTATTCCTGTTATTTTAACTGCTGTGGGAGTAGGAGTAATCCTTTATAATTTTTCTAATCTAATCATTTATAACTTTTTATCAATATCACTACTCCTATTTAATACTGTACTGTGATCAGGTGGGTTCTCCAAATGAAATTGGGGTTCTAAAAGTTAAAACATTCAAATTAATGCCACAATACTTAGTGGCACAGTACAATAAAAAAATTTTATTTAATTCTCAAATTATGAATACTAGGGAGTGAATGCACTGGCATTTTTCTCCCCCTCTCAATCCCTCCTTGACTCCCTGCCTAGTCACCTTCTTATCCTAGGATAAGGAGAAGATGGGTGCCGGATAGTCTATCGCGGGTTAACCTGGGCTCCTCTCTGAGGACGGGATAGACGAGCAAGGACTATTATCATGTACCCCATCAAAAAATTAAGTGTAAAAAATGCACAGATAATTTTTTTTTTAATAAAGAGTTAATTCAGATTCAGAAATTATGAATTTATGTTTAGTCATGGGGTATTCAGATACTTAGTTTCAATAAAATCGATAAGAATGTCTAAAGACAAATATGAAATGAGCTTTAATCTATTGGATGTTCAAGGAAGGTATAGAATTCTCTGATGGGTATGTATTTAATAACAATATATCAGAAAGTTTCTTTTTTTTTTTGTCCATATCCAAGTGTGAGGTTGAGGAAATTATTTAAAACTTCAAAAATAAGAGCAAATTCAGCAGTTAATAATGAAATAATTAATTAAAGAAATAGGACCCACAATTAAAATTCAGCCTTTATCCTATTTATAAATTTTATATTCACTGAAGGGACATTTCCAAGCTCTCTGAAAATGCCTAAAATAGTATCGGTGTATAAGAATGGTTATGCTTGTGAAATTAAAAATTTCCCCTTGATAGTCATATTTAATTGATTGATCATAAATGACAAGCCAATTTTAATGAAAAAAAGTAGATCCAATAACTGTCTAGTATTAAAAGGAGCTCCACAGCAATTAATCTTCAGTTCACTCTTGTTTTTCATGTATATTAATGGTCTTTCTGAATATCCGAAAGACACTGTCATTTATATATATGCAAATATATACAATTATATACACAAATGTATTTTTGTACATATCATTTAACGTTTCATAATTGCTTATGGTACCAACAAATTGTGAGTAATATTGTTTTGGATGCAAATTATGTATTAATTATATTTCATAATTGGCTATTGCATAATAATTTAGTATTAANTCCTTATGGTCATTTTAGCTTGGGAGCTAATCTTGAAGAAAAGGATTCATCTAGAATGGGTGTCAGTAAGCTTAAGGTTTTCTGGTGGATAATTATACAGGAAACCGAAGATAAAAAAAAAGCAACGAGTCTAACATATATAAAATATAAACAAATATGAAATTGTGAGTAATATTGTTTCTTTTGCAAATTATGTATTAATTATATTTCATAATTGGCTATTGCATAATAATTTAGTATTAAATATTAAAAAATGAATACATGGTGGAATTTTAAATAACAGAAACTCTGCTGAAATCAGTGTTAAGTTTTATGAGAATAGAAAAAAGAGGAACAAGTGCAAAAAGATTTCTGGGTGCTCTAATCAACAAAAGTATGACCTAGAATGATTATGTAAAAGACATTAAACACAAATTGTACCCAGCTTGTGTCTCATACCATATCAAGTGGGAGACATGCTGAAGTTTTCTTTCTTTTATTTTGTTTCTTGTTAAAATAGCTGAGAGAAAAACTGAGTAAGAATGACTTACTGAATGCCTATTGTGGAGTTTTTACTTCTCAATTGTATGCTCTCGAGATTGGGGATGTTCATCAGAAGTCAAACAAAATTCTTAAGATTCAAAAGAAAGCAATAAGAATAATGTTTAATTTTAAAAAGATTTACGTCGAGAATGATTCATTAAACATGAAATTTAACTTACATTTCTCTGTACTCTGAAATTGCTAAAATATATTCATTAAAACTTAAAATGCTAGAACTACCGGGGAATCCATAAATATTTAACTAGAAAAAGAAACCAAATAAGGTTTTAGTAATATGGCATAGAATTCTACAGGAAGAGGAATTCTTAGGTTAAGCTATACTATCTTTTCTTCCATTGAAAACCAAAATTCTGATCGAATCACTGCAATTTACGTGTATTATAAAGGAAAAAATAATTAATAAACCTCTGTGATATTGAAGGTTTCCTTCTTAAATGTGCATCAGTGGCTTTATGGACTGTGCCTAATAATGTGATTAATTTTTCTTTTGCGATTAATTTATTTTCTAACTTTATAAAGTTAGTCATAAGTTTGTTACTTTCATTGCTTAAATTTGTTTAGACTCTGAAATGTATGTATTGCAATGATGTATCCCTGTTCAAAACTCAGGATCATTGAAAATCAATTATTATTATTCCAGTAATTTCTTGAGTATTACTCCTAATAGGGCTTCTCCTCGGATATCTACTCACATGCCATTACCTCCTCTAAAGTCAGCTGTTTGAGAATACCAGGTAAGTACCCTCCAACCAGAGGTCTACCAGCTGAGTCTGCACTGCCACTCTACCAAAAAGTGATAGTTTTCAGAGGGTGAGATTATTAATGTCTGGTCAGTAAATTAAGGAGATAAATTCACGGCCGAAATTAAGATGTCATTTGACAATCAGGAAACTATTTCTTTTGAGAATATCTACCTATTATAAGTACCTTAGGGAAGACTGGATGCACAGGCAAAACTCTATGATTGTACTAACAAGAAATTACTGGAGACTTAACACAAATGATCTAAGGCCCCCTTTAACATAGTATAATTATATCTGTTGTTGGGAAGAGATGATCCAGTTGAGAGAATTTAAAAGAAATATCATGACCTGAAGCATTGCTTGGGAAAAAATCTATTCAGGTCCTACCTACATCTACGAAGATAAGTTTCCTATAAACAGGAGGTGTGTTGCCTTGTCAGACTGAAAAAGGGAAGGGTGAAGTGTGTGTGTTTTGGTGGGGTGACTAGAAGCATTGTTGGTATGATAAAGGCCAGCCCATCAATATCATCAATGTTCCAGATGATTTGGAGATATGTGTCTGACATAATCCTCCCTGTTACTCTGTTTCCTTTTCCATAGGTATTTTGATTTCTATGATAGTTCGACTACATTTTCACTTAGAAATACATTATCTTCAAAACTTCATTAATACTTTACTCAAAAAAAAATTTTTTTTTTTGCGTAATCTCTTTGCATTTCTTGCATGTCCAAAACTTGGCTAAAACAGTATATTATTCTTTTTTTTTTTAGATCCTCTTCATCATTGTATCCTATTCTGCCATATCAGAGTAGACTGAAATGGTGGCGGAATAGGACTCTAATTCTCACTAAATTAAAAACTAGGATCCTTGTGCTTGCTCCTTCCTCATCTTCTCCATAAGTGAAGTTGTTTTCTTGTCAGGGTCTCCTATAATCATAAGCCTTTCCCCTGATCTATTATTTATTCTCCCAATGTTTAAATGTTCCTTTCACTTCCTCATTTTGACTTCTGTCTATGACCTTGTCTCCTTCAGAACTCCATCCTGTATTAATTTTAGCTGCTACAACAACTTATTTACACCTCTCTATTCCACAAGATATACCTTCTTATAAGATTTATGTTGCTTTGAATAAGAATTGTAAGATTGCTTATAAGGAAATATCTTGAGATTATTACTCCTATTCTGTCAGCAGTTATCGTCATAATATCAGCCTCTGTATGTCACCTGTGCTTGTAGATTTGTTTGTAAAGGAAATCAGTGAAACACCCCAAACAGTTATCCGTGATTCTCGGAGAAGATTATAGTAGAAGTATTGATCTTCATAAGCTATTTTTAAAATAAATACTTATTCACTATCCAAAGTTTAATATTAAGTTATATTGAATGTTTTGAGAGCTAGGTATGAATTATCTTAACTCTTCAATGGATCTCTTATTGGCTCAAAGTTTATCGGGCTAAATTAAAGTGTTACAAATCATTGTCCTTCTGTAAGCCATTCAAATAATAGGACATCCTCACACACACTCTCACTAATAGTAACACAATCTTGGCCCCGAAATTGTTTAAGGTTTGAATAAAATAATCTTCTTAATTTTATGAAATATTATGTGAAATATCTTTGAAATATTCAATAATTCTATTTTATTTAGAAGCTGTTATTTGGGTTTTATTTTTACTTCTACATTTTTATTTTTTAAATTTCCAGAAATTGTTTTATATTGTAATTTTTAACAGTTCATTGAGGGAATGGCTCTTATTATAGATATACTAATCAAAATTTTAAGGCATATATTATCAAAATTAAAATGTATAGTTACTACTGGTAGAATAATAAGGGAAAAAAAAGTTAAGTGACCTCAATTAAGATGTATTAATTGTCTACTTAGTTTCAAGAGCAGTACTTAATTCTGGAAAACATTCAATGAGTATAAAATTTATATGAAATTTCACTAAGAGAATGGGCTCGTATATCTTCATAATCACAGTTAAATTGACTACTTTGAAACATACATTATCAATGTAGTGGTTTTTTCATTATGGCTTTTGCAACGATTCTAAAAGCTGATTTTTTCCTTTTATTGTTTTCTTTGTTTTTCTTAAAAGGACTTCATCGTGGTAAGGAAGGTTCCACTACAGGTAGGTAAATTCTATTATTTTCTCTGAATTCTATTTTTTTCTTGCATTATTTTTTCTTTTCTCCTTTGCATGTAAATTATCCCCCCTCCCCTAAATTGTGAATATGTTCACATTAACTATGTAGTTTATTAGCCAAACTCCGAGGTACAAAAAAGTATTTATAGTATATTTTAAGTGTGTATTTAATAACATTTAACACTTGCATTGTGTTGCATACAGCCTTTAATAATATACTAAATTACTCCGAAAATCCCACATAAGTTTTAAGCAATAAAAAAAAAAAAAAAGTGGTACAGAATTAAAATTTACTCCATATACATAAATATGCCAAAAACTTGTGTTACTGTGTGCGAAACTGAAGTAGAATTATATATAATGTATTATTGAAGAGAGTAAATCAATCATTTAATATATTTACTTTAATACACCAACATACATGCATGTTAATATAATTTATATATATTCATACATACATACAATCACGTACATATAAATACACACAGCATAAACCCAAATATTAGTAAGATGTAGGAAATAGTATTATTAATACTGTATGATATTAATAATATATCATGTGTCTTACTATTAATTATATTAATAAGTATTCCCATCCTTTGATTTATATTGCTGTCAAGTTAACAAATATTATTATCTACTGGTAACCCATAAACCATAAAATTTCTTGTAGCTTTTTTAGGTAGACTTTTCAAACTATAATTTTTTGTTACCCTTCTATCTGAAAAAATAATTTCTTCTGCTAATTTAATATATTTTATTTAGGAATCGTTTCAGGCTCAATCATATCAGGAAATAGGACAATAACCATATCTATTTCTGTATAATTAATTATAATTTTATAGCAATGTGTGAGATTATTGTACATACAAACTATTTTTGGTACCCTTAATTTTTAAATCTGGACTAAATTCCCAAATAAATAGAATTAGAAGAGATATTATATTTCCTGCCTTAAGATTATGCAAAAAAAAAAAAAAAAAAAAGTTTAAATAAAATAAACCTTTCAGGATAGCAACTAATTAATTGTTCACTGTTTTTTCAATTTTATATTTAGGGAATTAGTATAATTTTAGTTTTTTTTTTCGTGTGTCAATATGTGACGAACTATTTTAATCTGACATTTGTACTTACTCTTTAGAGATCAAGTTCCCAAAATAATAAATCACATTTTCGTTTCATTTTTCACTATCAAAATTTAAATGCTAAAATGGTTAGTGCTAGATACAGAATTTCTATAATGATAGAAATTACATCATTAATGACTGATGTTCTTGATAAAATTGGTATTTTTCATTTGTTGCTATTATGAGTACTTTTAATTGCTTCATAACTACTGAAGAAAGTATCATGTGAACTCATATATCTTTTTTATGCTACCCTTATAGAGTATCACTAACTGTTTCTAAACATTTTGTGATACTCTATATTGATATAATTTTCTTCAGAATTCCCTTTTAAAATTTCTTTCCTCTTTCAAATTTGTGCAGATCTACTAATTGAGTTAAGCTTGAAGTGCAGAGACTGTAGATAAATTACTGTTACTATTTCTTCAATTCCTATTCTCATTAAAATAGACAAGTAATAAATTACTCTTACAGTGGGTGCAAAATAACTGGGCACCTGGGAGAGAGGATAGTGGTGTTGCTATGCCCAGCTTCCTGGCACCTCTCCCTTATTGTCAGCCTCCCAAGTCCAACAGTGGCCCGCTCTGATTCAGGGTCGGTCTGACATACCCTTTCACCCTCCTTTAAAAGGGCCAATTTAGTTTTAGCCTCCTTGAGTAGTTGAAGGTGATATTATATTCAATTATATTGCTGTATTCAACTTTCTGTAAAAATCAAAATTAAAATTTCATAGATGAAAGAATTTATTAAATCCTGATTTAAACATGTTTAAATATTCTAAATAAAAAAAGAATTAAATTTAAAAAGTGTGAAGGGTAAATTTTTTCATGGGATTATCTCATGTAGCTCAAGCATTTATTCCTTTGCTAACCTGACATCTTTTGAGATATTAAATGTAAACTTTGTCAAGTTATTTCTCATTTAACTTAAACATTGTAAAATCCTCATATACATTTTTTTTTTTAAATTACCACAAGGAAAGTTTTAAAGTTCTGTATGTATGTTTTAACAATGAAACAAAGGAACAAAAAATTTATTTTCAAAAGCAAAAAAAAAACTAAATTTTCAAAATCTAAACAAATATAAAAACTCTGAGAAATTGCTTTTCAATCAATGTAATGTCAGGGATATAAATATTAATTTGAAAGCCTTGCTCTCATAACCTGTTATATTCTAACCACATGCCAATGGCATGAAAAAAAGGCTCATAGCTTGGTAAATCTTGATCAGCTTCATGCCAAAGCATTTTTATAGAATAATTTAATATATATATCTTCATTGTCAAAATAAGAATTTGAACAAAAATTAAGGGTGTTTTTGATGACCAAAAAATTAGTTAAACTTTTGAAAAAGTTCAGTGTTTTTATAGCATGTAATCATTTTCATTTTGTTTCATAGTAAAAAATAATACTGTTCTATTTAACAAAAAAAAATTCATATTATTAGGGAACTAAATGGTTCAAGGATGGACAGAGAAGACTCAGTTATCAATCAATACATAACATTACTACCTCATAATCAAGAAAGAAATCATTATTCATGTATACAGTGGTCAAAATTTTGCAGCTTCCATTCTATTTATCATAGGGAGATGATTCTAGCAGTATTTGTTGTTATTTTATTTTGGTTTGAAGGTTGTATATTAATCCCTAAATTGATAAGCTGGGTTTCATACATATGTTGCAATCCGGATATTCATTCCTCAGGTGGTTTTTTTTTCATAAAACCAACTTAATTTTGATTATCTTATTCAGGTTTTATTTTTTCCTTGTATTACTATAGAATATAATGTTTTATTCTAAGTGTTATTAACTAATCTGTGTTCAAATAATAGCCGATGGCTGATTTAAAAAGAAGTAAATATGTAAACACTACTGTCTAGGGTAGCAGTGTTATAATAAGACTAGGAAAGAAGGAAAAATATGTAAAAGAAGAAGAAAGATTGAGACAATACCAGACTTCTCAGGAAGTTGAATTATAATTATTAAAGTGGCTATATGTATATATATATATGGAGGTTACTCTCTGCTTACTATGTCTGACAAATACATGAGATAGTGATCTGGTAAGCCCTGAAAAATTTTGAATATTGTTACCAGGATGACATGTCTTATCAAAGGAAAATACTAATTTAAATTCATCAAAATGTATATTTAAAACCACTTTCAACTTACATATTCCTACTTCTCTGATTTAGCTTTTCAATCTGAAGCTCTCCTGTTTTGTCCTAAATTTCTTATTCATATGAATAACTCATCTAAAGTTAAAGTACCTTCAGGAGACTGGTCTCTTCCTTTTCGGTCCTAGACCTCTGATATTAAACTGCAAGCTCTAAAAGTAGCTGTTTCATTATTATATAATTTGTATAGTTACATGTGTCTGTGCTTACACAATACTATTTTTCTCTTTATGTAAAATGAAGGACTAAACTTCAATAACTTATTTATAGATGTCCTTTCTTTGCCAGGATCATTGATTTTTTTTTTTTTTTTTTTATCGGGGTCTATTCATACATTTTTTAAAAATATAATTTTAATTTTTATATCCAAATTACATATAATACATATGTTCTTATGAATAAATAATGTATGTTAGTAATAAAATTATATAATTACATAAAAGGTAAATTGAAAAAAGTGTATAATTTTGCTGAAATAACTTGTATTTCATAGAAGCAGAATTTCTTTATTCTTATTTCTACAGATTCTGGACACTGTCTTCCTGCTTTGGAGGTACTTGTCATTGTTACTCCTTGTGTCCCTTTTGTAGCATTTTCAGCCGATCTTTATTTTTTTGCTTAATTACTTTAATGCACACATCATCCAACATGAGCTCACCTAGTCGATGCTTCCACCACTCTTTTTGCATTATGTTATCCTTCCTTAATGCTATTTTCTTCCTCACAGGACTGTAGTTTATTTTTAACTACTTCAATGAACTGTGGTTTTTGCTTATTATCCTCTTGCATATCATCCTTTCTCTTTAGTTGGATACCAAATAGAGCCTTTCTAGTTTATGAGGAAGTGGTGCCTGTCGCAATAGGGGCCTCTACATTCTCCGATATCAATGATGACCAAAGTATACCTTACGGGTAAAAGAACATGATCTATTTAGTTTATCCCTCCACTGAGCATTTTCCATGTTCCTAGATGAATTTTTCTTTGCTGAAAAGTGGTTCTTTTCATTTTCCTGAAATTGAGAACTGCATGTAGACAGACATTCCTTCAATATCATGCAAACTATGTCATAATTTTCATTTTGTTCTTCAGTCAAAAGTCTGCAAACAAATTTTACTCACTTTTACTATATAGTTAAATAACTCAACTGGGAAGGCGAAAGCTGGTCCCGTGTAGTGACGGGATGGCAACGACTGCTTTCACTAATCTAGTCTAGGGTTGGTGATCTAGGGCAGGATGAAGGCCAGCTTAGCGAGGCTTGTTACTCTCTCCCCGACTAGAGTAGCCCTAAAGTCTGCATTCACAAACTGTGATATACTTATTTTACATGTGAGTTTACCAGTCTTTGGTATAATAGAATGTACTCAAAGTCTAGTTGAACACTTCTGCTCTTTTCACAGTTACGGGAAGTTTATTACAGCTAAAAATAATATTGAGTGAATAATAGAAACTTGAATATTTTATTTTGGTTGTGGTTTTTTATCCCACGTAAATTATAAATAATTCATGAGAGGGAACAGAATAAAAAAATCTATCCGTCCTCGCCAGGAATCGAACCTGGATCTCTNNNNATATATATATATATTGAATAGGGTTAGGGTTAGTGTGAATAGATATTTGTTTAGTAGTAATAGGTCCACCTTGTCCAACTAAAGAAGAGGCCAACATCCATCCCTATCATATGGTCTACTTGAGATTTTTGTTTTGACCAGGATCAAACTAAAAACGTTCTTTTCCTGTTCAGAGTGTTTTAAGAGTTTTATCTAGATCTTTAGATTCTGGTTTCTGATAGGCAACCTCTTAGATTTCTGTTCTGACCAATGATCTTATCAAATTTAACCTAATGCCCTGGGAACTAAATATTTTTCCTCTATTAGATCTGCGGTCTAAATCTTTAAATCCAATTTCATTACCATTCTAAAAAAAAAAGAAAGTTTTTTATAAAATCTTTTATTACCTGGTGCTCTCTGGGACCTTGTGTAGAGGTGTTAACTGAAAAGAGACACTTCTTGAAGATCTTAACAAATCCTTAGAAGACTTAGTTTAAAATCTGTGATGGCATATGACAACTTTATTGAATTCTTCTGTGCTTCTGATCTCTAAGTTTAAATTCTATTTCATTCTACCAACCAGTAACTTACATTTAAAATTATTTTGTCAAGTTCTAATCTCTAAGTAAGTGTTTGGGTTCTCTTTAACCTGGAAAGTTTTTTCTTAAACATCACCTCTACTTACCTTGCCTCAGTTTTCAAATCATTCTTTAAATTTATTCAGCAGAGTTGGAGTCAATCCAAACGTACTGTTCTCTTCTGTTTCTTTTTTTCTCTCCTTCAAGATTGTAACTTCTCATTCAGGGCAAGGGAGAGTTACTAGTTCAGGCTTTATACTAGAATATAAAACTTATTTTCTCATTTAACTACAGTCCCATTTCACCTCTTTTTAACAAATTTCTACCTATCTAGAATTTCTTCTTGGCTTACTTCTATCCTATCCTTATCAATCGTTACATGCCTTTTTTGTATATCATCATCCTTGTCATCTTTGTTTTTTGTTCTAATGACCCAGTTTAGAGGTCACCTCTTGTGCAAAGGAGTACAGACTGAGTCTATAGGAAATAATCAAATAGAGAGTATTTTTTTACCGCAGATATTATTATTAGATGTTTTTTTGTTAGGGTTCGGTCAAGGTAGATCCAAAAAATACAAATTTTAAAAATTGTGCATTTTTTATATTATCTACCAATGTTTCGGTTTTCAATGTAAGCCATCTTCAGGGCTATCATGAAGGCGAGAGGGGATGTTGTGTCCCTAAGATCACATTTTCATGACTTTATGATAGCCCTGGAGATGGCTTACATTGTAAGCCGAAACGTTGGCAGATATATATATATACACACACACACTTGCCCTTCATCAGTGAGGAATGAACAAAAATTTTACTCTTTGTAATTTTTTCTTTTTGTGTGTTCACTGCTCTCTTTATTCCACCTGTTCTTGTTTACTTATGAATCCCACGGGTGTTTTATTTTCTTTAAATACTTTCTCTTTCTCTCTCTAATTTTTTTTTTTTGGGCCTTTTTTCATATTTTTTTATAAACTCAAGATTATAAGTCATGTTTTAAAACCTCAGCTAATCATAAAGTATAAATGTATATAAAAGGTGTATAAAATGCATGGTGTATATCTTATTAGTCTTAATGGTTTCGTCATATTTCATCTTCTACCTCTCCCTTCTTCAAATTATCTATGCTCTCCTGAAGTATGCTTGCTGTTTATGAATAAATATCAGTGTACCACAAATTTTACAAGAAACTGCAAGGCCTATGATTCATTGAATTAATATTTTTGTTCTTGTAAGGTGCATGAATAAGAGATTAAGATTTATTTAGAAAATACAAATTTAATATTTGCTTTTTAATTTATTTTGCTAAATGTTCTAGAAAGTAAACCTATCATATTATGAATAAAAAATTAATGTTATTTTATTGGAGTTTTGAATAAAAAGTGAATGATCATAACTACACTGGAGAAATTAGTCAGGGTTTTGAAATTGGCCAGGATTAGACTTAATAATGATTCTTCTCTCTATCTGATCCTTCTTTGCACTAGACTACCTATACACGTATTACCAATATCCTTTCTCAGAATGGTTTTCCCTCTTCCCTAATAAACAACTTAATACGTGTCTAAATTTTCCCTTCCCCATGGCAATCACGACTCCTTTTCTTCCTCTTCTCTTACTTCACCTACTCCTACATCTCTTTATTGCTCTCTGTCCTACATATCTCTCCTTACAGATAAAATTAAAAAAACTCCTCAAGTCCAACCTGCAGAGCCTAGATTTAGGCCTCTTTACTTTTAATAAATCATGACAATTTTATACTTCCCTGAAAGATCCTATACCCATTTCCTAGCTGTTCCAACATTTTATACCTAATTCCACATTCAGATAAAAATTGTTCGGCTTCATATATTGGCCAAACAAAGAAAATTTTAATAAAATATTAAAACATCACCAATACAGCATCAAGAATCATGATATAAATTCTTTGTCCCTCTCCCTTCATGCTGTTAGGAGCAACCACACACCTGCTTTTAATCAAGCTTCTGTCTTCCCTTTGTTGAGATTAACTTGGTCATTGTTACCCAAAGTTGAAGTTTGGCGACAAACCCTCTCCATTAGCCGCGAGTGTTTCATTTTCTATAAATACTCTCTCTCTCTCTCTCTCTCCTTCTCTCTCACTCTCTCTCTCTCTCTCTTTCTCTTTCTATATATAAAAAGGTCGTCTCCTTTTTAGGTAGTTTAGCTCTGCAATCTAAGATGTGACCATAAACCTCCCTCGGGGATCTCTCCATACATCATTATTGATACATATAAAGTTGATTTATTTTTTTCATATTTGTATAGTTAAATTTTGAGTTTATTCCACAGAATTCAAAATTTCAAATTTGGCCCAATTCTTCTTAGCTAAGAACTTCTGAGATAGAGAAAAGGCTTAACCCAGATTCAACAATATATGTAGATCTGGGATAATTTAATCTGGAGATTTTTGCACCAGTCTTCATATTTACTAATCTACAGATCATTTTCTGTCTTATAACATACCACATGTATGCCTGTTCATTCACCATTTTATTAGTGTAGTAGTTTGTATTGTATTTCAGCCCTGATGATGACTAACAAGTTAAATCGATATATTGGCAATAATAAAATAAAATAACTACTTAATAATTTCGGAGTATTTTATTTTTCTGTTTCTGGCTGAAACCCTGACTAATTTCTCCTGTATAATACTCGATGGCCAACCAACCACCATCCAGATCATAACTACTATTTTAATAGAAAATATATGTGTTTTTTAACCTTTTATATGTATATATATCTGTATATTTCAGGAGATAGACACTCATTTCCTTCAGAAGTTACTCTTCATGCTGAATTTACTTATTACTACTATCCTGGAGATGTTGCTTTCCCATGTATGTGAATATTTTGTCAATTACTTCTATTTTTTATTTTATAATAGCTTGATATATTTAGAACCTAAGTGTGGATGTTTATTCGATTACCTCAAATGAAATTAGTAATCAGTGCGGCATGTTTTCCATGTTAATTATAGTAGTAATATTTTATTATTGAAGGCTTCAGACACTCAATCAACATTAACACGGAAAACAGACTTAATAAGACTCTCAAACTTAGCCAGAATTGGTACCTTGTACTGGCTAACAAACTTACTATAACAAAATCAAGATCTAAAAACAGTATACTGGACCTTCTATGTCCAAGAGGATACCTCCCTTAATCACCATCAAACATAGGACTGTCAGAAACTAGTATACACTTAACCCGTATATTAAACCCTTCCTTTTTATCTTTAATTTTTACTTCAACCCAAGGGAAGCTCACAATAGGAAGTGTGAAAGCTTTGTTAATATGTATGGATCAGTGTGACATGCTCCAACCGGGAAGAAGTATTCTATTAAGTTCTAACAACCTATATTTATATTGTCAACCAGTCTAAAATTACTGCTTGGAGATTTAAAAAATAAAGTGCATTTTTCAGAGGCACTCTCTCTCTCTCTCCTTCTTAAAGCCTTTTCTCTAGGGTGATGTATTTGATAAAAAAATTCTTTATTTTTTGCAGATCAAAAAACTTTTACTGAGGTCTTTCAAAAATCTACTGTCATTACCCATATTAAAATAAACAAAAAAACAAAACAAAAAAAAATATATATATACTTATTTTTGTCTGCTGATGATATATATATATATATGTGTGTGTTAGTTTGTACGTGCGTACACCAATTTTGAATTTAGCCAAATTCTTCTTAGCTAAAAACTTCTGAGATAGAGAAAAAGCTTAGTCCAGATTCAACAATATAGGTAGATCTCCAGATTTTTGTGCCAGTCCTATTTACTAATCTTTCTTATTAGCAGATGAAGACTTAATTTATTCAATTTTACTTTGCTTTTCTTTTGACATACAAAGTCGTTACCTTATCCGAAGTTGACTACTTTAGTTGCAAATTATAAATGTGGCTTCTATTTCCTAAAATTGGGTATTCAAAATTTTTACGATGATAAGGTTTACATATACTTTTGAGATGAAACTATTGTATCAAGATGTGCTCAAGAAGTAGCTTTATGTTTCCTGATACATAATACAAATTTAAGAAGAGAAAGAAACATTTTAGCTTACAGTAACAAGAATAGGTCAATAAAGCATGCAAAAAAGATACAACTTGACAAACAGCCATCAATTTCATTATAAAGAGTAGCCAATCTAGTTCCACTGGATAAATTAAAAGTGAATCATCTAGCAAAGATTTAATGCCATTTTTTTGTAATAAAAAAGTAAACCAATAAAAAATGCAAAATATTCCACAATATTTTATTTTGATAATTTTTAGTGCCAGGGAACAGAATAAAAAATCTAACTGTCCCAGCCAGGACTTGTCCCGGTAGCATAAGTGGTAAATGCACCGGCCCGGATAGCAGGGGATCCAGGTTCGAGTCCTGGCTGGGACAGTTAGATTTTTTCTAGTGCCTTGCACTAAAAATTGTTTCTAAATAAACTTTTTTTTTTCTTTTTGGAATCCGGTGAGTGTATGTGTGTTACAAAAGAATTTAACCCCATTTATAATAATAACAGCCTCAACCTATACTTAATTGTAATAATAATCTAAAATGTTGACAGATGATGCTATATGTCAGTTGAATTCCGAAAGCCCCCCAGCCAGAGAGTACATCTGAACCCACTGTGTGACTATCCACAACCCCTTTCCAGAGGAACTCTGAACACTGAACACTGAACTGTTTCTTTTGCAGTACCGCGAGCCGACAGACGAGGAACTCCCCATCTCGGAGTCTGAGAAGACCCAACAGTTCTACAACCTGCTCACCAGTTCTGTGGAGGTTATCCGACAGTTCGCAGAGAAGATACCAGGCTTTGCAGAACTCTCCCGCGAAGACCAGGACCTGCTCTTTCAGTCTGCCTCGCTTGAGCTCTTCGTACTCAGGCTTGCCTACAGGTGAGACAGCGACCATTTTAA
>KZ808580.1:37787-50037 GCA_000696205.2 Oncopeltus fasciatus | reverse complement strand
GTCCTTGTGGTGTAATGGATTAATTTGCATTCCAGCCCGGATAGCAGGAGGTCCAGGTTCGATTCCTGGCGAGGACAGATAGTTTTTTATTTTCTGTTCCCTCTCATTAATTGTTTAAAAAATAATAATTTACGTGGGATTAAAAACCACAACAAAATAAAATATTTGTAAGTAGGAACATTTATATTAGAAAATGAATATTTTGTATTTTTCCAAAAAGGTTTATTTTTGCCAAATACCTTAACATTAACAAAATATTTTTGATAATTGTTTATAGTCAACCAAGATCATATTTGTATTTATATTACTTTTTTTTTTCTGTGGTCATTGTTTTTTAATTTTGCAAAAACAAATGTATTAATATTAGATGTTTTTTTTTTGTTGGGGCTCAGTCAAGGTAAATCCAAAAAAAAAAAAAAAATACAAATTTAAAAAAAAAAAGCGTATTTAAAAACAAATTATCTGCCAACGTTTCGGCTTACATTATAAGCCTTCTTCAGGGCTATCATGAAGAGGAGAGGGGACGTCCTGTCCCTATTTTCACATTTTCATGACTGCCTACTACTAAATTTTTATAATAACAATAACAAGAACTTGGCACAAAATATAAATTTGTATTATTAAATATCCTGCCTCTAAAATTGTTGTGCCTTGTTTTTCATTATAAAATTCTATAAATAAATATAAATAGGAGTATTTTTCTAGAAAACATTTCGTTTTCGTGTTTATAAATATTTTCAAGTGATATAAACATAACAAATATAACATTTTTTCTGGTGTGCATTAAAATTTAATCTTCTTTGTTGAAAAGGGTTTTTATTTTCGTTTTTTCAGCTATCTACAATTTTAGAAATGGATGCAGAAAGAATAAAGAATGAAAAAAGCAGCATTGTGGTGGTGGGAGCGGTAATTCCACAGGTAGAAATCACTTTAGTTATGCCTTCTCAGACCCCTGGGAAGGAATCCTCTGGAGCAGATCTTGAATCTGTAATACCTGACACATCAAGTCTTGCTGATGACATTGTTACGAATCCAAGCATTCAATGGAATTCTGTACTTACTACTAACCTGCAGGTAATATTTTTATTTAATTAATAAAATTAATTTTTAATAAAGTTCATTTTTTATAAACATTAAATATATGCTACTTAAAGAATAAAAATGTTTATGGAGTATTAAAACTGCAGAGTGATTGTGAGAAAGAAAAGTTAAAAAAATCCTGTCTTAATGTTAAAAAGTAATATTTAGTTGTTTAATGTCTATTTGCATGCTTATTTAATGCGTGTGTGAAATCTGTCCAAACAGTTCCTAACTTTCTGCTTTAAATTAGTCTCCTCCCCAATTTATACTATTTTCCCTATGTTCCAGTTATGTTTTCTCTTTTTTGAAACAGTATGACAAGTTAGGGTGGTGAAATGGGATCAGCTCATCAAGGAATTTGATGGCTGATACAATTGGATTCCCACATTGCATTGGAAAACTATCGGTGATTTTTCCTGAGCACTGTCCTCCAATTTTTAATTCTGTTTATCAGGTACTCCAGAACTTCAATTTAGTTGGATAAAATTGAAATAATAATACTTAGTAAAGAAGGCACTTTTAGTAAGCAACCCTCATTAAGTAAGATAAGTAGCCTCCAAAATGGATTGTGTCAGGAAAATATTTCATCTACTGAGGATATTCAACTTTTGCTTCACTGT
Organism: Oncopeltus fasciatus; assembly: GCA_000696205.2. Lineage (NCBI taxonomy): Eukaryota > Metazoa > Arthropoda > Insecta > Hemiptera > Lygaeidae > Oncopeltus > Oncopeltus fasciatus. The sequence continues at coordinate 48,337 of KZ808580.1, read as the reverse complement.
CATGATCATATACCAATAAATTATACCTGTCATAATCCTTGATATTTAATATATTTCTGTATTTTCAAGCAGCTGCCAGTAGTCTTGTACACAATGTATTTCCAAACAAAGTCTGTCAAAGGATACATATACATAATTTTGAAGTCCAAATTTTCCATGATATCTGGGATGTGACACCCTTCTGCTTTTTCCCAAATAGTGAAGTATATTTAAAAATAATAAAATACAGACTTGAGTTTTGTTTGTTGAAGTTCAATAACTTCAATTGTTATTGAAACTGTTGACATTTTTTGAGCTGAAGGTTGGCAGCATATTTTTACTAGAACAAATGTAACTATTTAACAAAACTTAAGTACAATGCTGTTTACTATGAGATTGTCCCTTATCAAATAGTTTCAGCATCATTCATATGAAAGTCATTTGGTCTTCCTTCAAACTATGGCCCACCCAAAGGCAACTTAAGTTTCTTTAACTTCAAATGTTCTCTTAGAATTGAATCATGAATTGCTTGTACACGAAGGTATAAGATCTCCCTTTATGCCACTTGCCGGTGTTTGTTTTCCACGTTTACCGATGTTTGCAACCTTCCTTTTCTCTCAACATCCTATAGAGTGCCTTTCAAATTCTCTGTTCTTCATGAATAGTCATAAAATATGAACATTGCAAGTCAATGCAAGTTTTCTAAACATTCATTTCTGCTTAAACCATGTGCAAAATTTCTCGAAACTGCCCTTATTTCACTATGTGACCAAGATGCCATAGTACCCAATTCAATCTCACTGCTAATGATAAATTAGCCCAGTTACATGTTGCTGGTGACTCTAATTCTGGCATGGACCTATCTGAAAACGCAGTAACTTGCAGCTTCCAGGGTTTTCTGTTGTCACATTGCAAAACTTTATTAGTACTCTTTGTTCTCTCATTTGTTATAACAAGTTTTATTATAAAATCCACATCACCTTCTGAGATATTCCCTTAATTATACTATATATTCCTATTCCAAATGTTTTGTTATATTATTAATGATCAAGGATTTTTCTGAAAATAAACATCTTCAAGTAATCATATTTTAAAGTTAAAATTCCTTTTAACCATGTTATAGATAAGGTAAATGCTGGCAGAAATTTTAAGGTAAAATGAATAAATTTTTTTTCTTTTATTTATAGGACGGAGCAGTTTACAAAAAAGAAAATATTGTATATCCAGCTTCCCCACCTAGTGATCAAATTTCTTTTGAATTAGCATCACCCACAAAACTTGACTCACCTAAAACCAATTTAAATTCATTGATGGGCCTTTCATCTATGAAAAAGGGATTAACTAACTTTTCGAAAATGATAGATTCAGCTTTGAAACCCATACCAGATGACGCAATAAGTGATTCAATATCAATACGGTTAGTCTATTTTTATTATTATGAAAAACATTTAGCTGATTTCAGATATTTTTCTTTTTTCTTTATGTTATAAGCTTGAATTTAACAAGAATACATACAAGGTAATAAATGCAGGTATTAAATGTACATTAAATGTATTTTACCTCTATAACTGTCTAATGTTTGAGACAGTTATAGAGGTAAAATATTATAAAATGTATATAAAGACAATTAAGTTTATATATAGATGTTGAAATAGAAACCAATAAGTAAGTTATATAAAAATGCCATTGTTCTTTGTTCCTAAAATGACACTTCCCGATGTCTTAACAAACAAATTTAAAACTTCATTAATTTTTTATTATTAATGAAATGATGCCTTCAATACTACAGTACACAACCTTAGAAAATTAATTTTTTTTTCATCTTATTAAATCCTATTATATTTAAATACTTATCTGATATCATAACTGATATCCTCCTTTGGTCGTATTGTAATTCATAATTATTTACGGTTTCTTAGCTTTTAGTCAATTTCATTGTTGTGCATGGTTTAAATCAATACAACACATTTATTTTTCTTTGTAGTATAAGAAACCTTTGTCATCTATTTTTGGAAACCTAACTGAGAACTTCCTACTGCCTTTGATTTATTTGGCAAAAATTCTGGAGGGATATCCGATTTATTTTTTCTTAGGGTGCCTAGGAACATAATTTTATTTTCCAAAAAGCTCTCAGCTAATTCAAAACTTGAATACCAATTATCAGTGGTCTAATTTCGGTTATGGTTTACAATAGGTTCTAAGAGATAATGGACAAATTTATTTGGCTTATTTGAACATTGATGAGGACCTGAAGGTTGAATCTCCACGTACACTTCCATGTTTCCTGTTTAAAACATTAGGTTGCTCAAAGTAAAAAAAAAAAGTTTCAAACCATACTTGGCTGGCTTCAATGGGATGTACTGGATGAAAGAACATCATCCTCTAAAAGGAACTAATATTCATCAATGGTCAAAAATTCGCTAATTTCTTACAATTCTGTACAAATTTTTCAAATATTGAAAGAATTGGAGCCAATTAGTCTATTCTTTGCCTCTACACTCTTGTTGACAAGTCATAAAATTGCATGCATCGTAGCAAGAAAAGGAATCTTTTGTAGCTCATCACTGCTCAATTTCTAAACCTGTTCCACCTACCCACCATATTTCCAGTACATGGTGTTGCTTTTTCACCCCAATCAAGTATAAAAGCCCCAATAGAGCTAAGATTTCCACTCTAGATAAGGTTTTGCAGTTTCTCTCCCTAGCATATTTCTCTTTGATAACTAACATGTGTAAATTTGTACAGTGGGCAATTTCATTGACCATTTCAATATTTATAAATTTTGAAAAAGTATCTGCAATATCATTAAAATCCGTGTTTGTTTTCTTTGGCCCTGGTATAATCAATCTTCTTCACACTGCTTCAATTTGCAATGTGAGTGATCTATAGCAGGTTTTTCTTTGATTTACTCAATACAACGTCTACTTTTTGCTACCCTTTTCTTCTTTAGCTGTTAATCTTCCCCTGTGAGTTGAACAAAAATTTTCTTATGATTGATTTTTGTAGATCACAGAAACTACGAATTATGTCTTAAACTTGTCACACTTAACCATTATAATGATGATAGTCAAATAAATTTCAAAGTGGTTCTGGATTTACCATGCCATTAATCTTTATTGTAATCATAGTGTCAAACCACACTGTGGATAAAGAATCTTGCATTCATTGAAGTAACTTATCTATATTATATTATAAATATGAAAATTAAATTTTCCTTTATATTAGTTATTAAAGGGATTGAATATGGTAAAAAAACATTTGCAATTGAGGTTTTCTTCCCCTCAAAAGATATTAATGTTTTAACATTGCTTAAAAGTTTCAAGTATTTTAATAGTTCCTTTTCATTTAAAGACAAAGAAAACTTTTATCATGACATTTATGTTCTGGACTGTTAGGATTGATAATAAAAAATTGTATAATATTAGAAGATTAGTGCATAATGTGTCCCTTTATTTTTCTGTATAATCTATACAAAAATTACTTTATTCATTCTATAAATTAATTTAATCATGTTTTTTATAGGTCTGATGGGAGTTCAGATAGTGATAATTCAGTGATGATTAGATTAAGTCAGGCTGATGACATGTTTAACATGGATGGGAATGATGGGCTTAGTGAAGGTGTAGACATTGGAAGTGAAGCTTTTGAAGAAGATAACAATTCTGGAACAACGATGAGTATAACCACCGCAAGTGAAAGCCATTCAAATGCTAGTTCTTACAAAAGAAGAGACTTGGTAACTAAATAATTTTATATTTATTCTTTATTAATTAATTGCATTTAGTAATTAAGTACTAAAAGGCATAGAAAAAACACTCATTGGCCATTATTTTAAATTAAAACAGTAACTTTTAAAAAATTATTTTATTAGACTTTTCATAGTTTTATCAATAATTATTGTTTAATCATAGCCATACTTATTGTTTAGCAAGAAGTGCTTTCTATAAATTGCAGAAAAATTATTGATATCTTTGAGACCTTTTTTTTTTTTTTTTTTTTTTTTTTTTTNTTTTTTTTTTTTCTGTGTTAGCCTCCCTTGCAACCACTAAGGGTCATTGGAGGGAGGGGCTATCTACAGGTTGCCATCCTATTTTAAACACCCATGGCTCAGGACAACCTTCTATATTATAAATAAAAGATTGACCTGGGCGGGATTTGAACCCGCGGCGTCAGGATTGCGAGACCCGTACGGATCCCCTGAGCTATCCCGGCGCCCCTCTTTGAGACCTTAATTGAAGATATTTTTGGGAGTATTGGGCTTGACTGTTTAAGTACATCACCGTTCTAGAGAAATAGGTTGTGAAAATCTGAAGAAATTTTTCAAAAGTCACTTAATGGAACCAATATAGACAGCTTGATTTCCTTACTTGAAATTTGCTTAAGAGTTTAAAATCATATCCAAAACTATAGACCTTTAGCATATCATCAAACTTTAGTAAACTTTTAATGATTATTATTAATAATAAAAATTGATCCAAAGATTGATAGTGCTCTTCTTATTAGAAGATTGATTTATTAATCAAGCTGACAATGAAGAAATTGTTCACCCTAGGCAATTTCATGAACCTATGCTGCTTAATTTTGTACACAAAGTTTTACTGGTTTTTCATTTTCTTTCTTGTTCATTGGTTATAGGAAGCATTTATTAGTATTAAAACAAATGTCATCTGAGAAATTATGATAGAACTGAAGTTTGGTGATACTTATATGTATTTATAATATAATAAAAACTGGATTTTAGAAGAGGTCCAAACCTCATAAATGCTTTAGTGTGTTCTTCCTTGCTGTTCTATGTGGTTGATTCAATTTGAGGTGGATTTGTGTTTTCTCTTGGTCTACTTTTAGGTTTAGGGTCACCATGTATGAGAATGTTGTGATGTTTAAGACATGAGCGGCATTTGTATTTAGATTTACATTGGCATTAACCATAAACCTTTTGAAGACAGTTGAAATGAACTTTCCAATCTCTTACAAGTTCGTTGTGTTTCTCTGGAGCAAGAGTGCATAAACTTTTGCAAATATACAAGCAATGCTTGGCTTGACTGTGAGGCCATGCCTCGACATTCGTGGGTGAAGCGGGTGAAAAGAAAATTGACGGACTTGTTGTATTTTGCCAGCTGGGATATCTCGAGGATGAGTCAGAGACACTCCTGTTAGTAGATCTCATGCTGGTCATTGAACTAGGTGTGGAAGCACTGTGAATCAGTTGAAGTGCCATTTTTCTTTGCCAGACAAATTGCAGAGTGAGTAAGGACAACAAGATTTCATAAGGGTCTTTAAGATTGAGAGCTTTTCAGGCCTCTGCATTGTCTGCGACCTCTGTGAGGAGTAATTCGTATGTTTGTTCTTCGGTTTTTGCAGACTTCTAGTCACAATCAAGAATTCATTTTAATAATAAATCTGTAAGAACATAAAGATTATTTTAAGTTGAATTCAGCTTCACCCACGCCTGATCACAATAATTCACTTCTATTGGGAACTTAGAAAGCAAAGAAGAAGCTTCTGATTTCAATGCACTTAATAAATAATGAAATTTTTCTATATTTACAAGATTGGCATCATTATGAGCTAATGACTCATATATGTCCTTAAAATGAATCCATTTCATTATGTCTCCCAAAAACTGAGGGAGTGATATTTGTGGCAGAAATGCTCAACTGTAAGAGGAGTTTGATGTTGCATTTGTGGCAATGTCTCCCTCTGGAGATGCAAACTTCCGTTTCCTCTCTATTTGAAACTTGATCTTTCAAGTATATAATCAGAAACATATTTGAAAATGGTTCACCATTTCTTGTTGGTAAATTCTTCTCCCAAGTCAGCTTTTAGGGAGTCTAGCTCATGCCAAACATTTTTAAATGTTTGAAAAATCTTCAGCGGCTGTTTCAAAGTAGGTTTCAAATAAGCAGCCTTCATCTAAAGAGTCTATTGCCCTTTTTCAATTTTTCAAGCCCTTTACAAGGCCCATTATCTTGCCTTGTGATTGTGTCAATTTCCTGACTAATCAGAGATTTCATTTCTTTCCATATTAGTGAATAACAAATGCAGCCAACCAGGTAGGAAGTAAAAAGGAGAAAGAAGAAGAAAAAAATGGCCAATGATTATAAACTTAGATTTTCTTGTGAATAAATCCTTGAGAGAAAGAGAGGAAGCAATGATGAAATAATGGAAGCCCAAAAGGATTCACAGAGAACATATTAGTTGTTCTAACGAGAACATAAACGAGTTTTGTCAGAAAATATGATTGCTCAACCAGAAGAAAATGAAAAGAAATCTCAAAGCACTGGGAAAATTAGACCAAGTCTGCTGAGTGAAAATACAACAAAAATGCACTGGAATTATCACCACTGAAATAAAATTTACCCCAAAATAACAAAACCTCAGGAAAAATAAATAAATAAATAAAAAATTACTAGAAAGCATCAGAAGTGATTCTGATGTAGAAGAAACAGTGAAGCTAGAATCCTGAAGCTAACTAGAAAAGAATGCTACCTTACTGGGAATGCAATTTAAGATAGTAAAGAGTGTGTATAAACAAGTTGCTTTGCTGAAAGAAAAGTAAATTAAGGCAAATTTGTTTATAATGTGAATATGGTGAAAATATGAAGAAATTAAATATAGTGCACTGAAATGTAAGGAATACTTAACAGACATTTGGAGAATAAATAATAATGAAATATTATACATATACATAATTTTGAAGTCCAAATTTTCCATGATATCTGGGATGTGACACCCTTCTGCTTTTTCCCAAATAGTGAAGTATATTTAAAAATAATAAAATACAGACTTGAGTTTTGTTTGTTGAAGTTCAATAACTTCAATTGTTATTGAAACTGTTGACATTTTTTGAGCTGAAGGTTGGCAGCATATTTTTACTAGAACAAATGTAACTATTTAACAAAACTTAAGTACAATGCTGTTTACTATGAGATTGTCCCTTATCAAATAGTTTCAGCATCATTCATATGAAAGTCATTTGGTCTTCCTTCAAACTATGGCCCACCCAAAGGCAACTTAAGTTTCTTTAACTTCAAATGTTCTCTTAGAATTGAATCATGAATTGCTTGTACACGAAGGTATAAGATCTCCCTTTATGCCACTTGCCGGTGTTTGTTTTCCACGTTTACCGATGTTTGCAACCTTCCTTTTCTCTCAACATCCTATAGAGTGCCTTTCAAATTCTCTGTTCTTCATGAATAGTCATAAAATATGAACATTGCAAGTCAATGCAAGTTTTCTAAACATTCATTTCTGCTTAAACCATGTGCAAAATTTCTCGAAACTGCCCTTATTTCACTATGTGACCAAGATGCCATAGTACCCAATTCAATCTCACTGCTAATGATAAATTAGCCCAGTTACATGTTGCTGGTGACTCTAATTCTGGCATGGACCTATCTGAAAACGCAGTAACTTGCAGCTTCCAGGGTTTTCTGTTGTCACATTGCAAAACTTTATTAGTACTCTTTGTTCTCTCATTTGTTATAACAAGTTTTATTATAAAATCCACATCACCTTCTGAGATATTCCCTTAATTATACTATATATTCCTATTCCAAATGTTTTGTTATATTATTAATGATCAAGGATTTTTCTGAAAATAAACATCTTCAAGTAATCATATTTTAAAGTTAAAATTCCTTTTAACCATGTTATAGATAAGGTAAATGCTGGCAGAAATTTTAAGGTAAAATGAATAAATTTTTTTTCTTTTATTTATAGGACGGAGCAGTTTACAAAAAAGAAAATATTGTATATCCAGCTTCCCCACCTAGTGATCAAATTTCTTTTGAATTAGCATCACCCACAAAACTTGACTCACCTAAAACCAATTTAAATTCATTGATGGGCCTTTCATCTATGAAAAAGGGATTAACTAACTTTTCGAAAATGATAGATTCAGCTTTGAAACCCATACCAGATGACGCAATAAGTGATTCAATATCAATACGGTTAGTCTATTTTTATTATTATGAAAAACATTTAGCTGATTTCAGATATTTTTCTTTTTTCTTTATGTTATAAGCTTGAATTTAACAAGAATACATACAAGGTAATAAATGCAGGTATTAAATGTACATTAAATGTATTTTACCTCTATAACTGTCTAATGTTTGAGACAGTTATAGAGGTAAAATATTATAAAATGTATATAAAGACAATTAAGTTTATATATAGATGTTGAAATAGAAACCAATAAGTAAGTTATATAAAAATGCCATTGTTCTTTGTTCCTAAAATGACACTTCCCGATGTCTTAACAAACAAATTTAAAACTTCATTAATTTTTTATTATTAATGAAATGATGCCTTCAATACTACAGTACACAACCTTAGAAAATTAATTTTTTTTTCATCTTATTAAATCCTATTATATTTAAATACTTATCTGATATCATAACTGATATCCTCCTTTGGTCGTATTGTAATTCATAATTATTTACGGTTTCTTAGCTTTTAGTCAATTTCATTGTTGTGCATGGTTTAAATCAATACAACACATTTATTTTTCTTTGTAGTATAAGAAACCTTTGTCATCTATTTTTGGAAACCTAACTGAGAACTTCCTACTGCCTTTGATTTATTTGGCAAAAATTCTGGAGGGATATCCGATTTATTTTTTCTTAGGGTGCCTAGGAACATAATTTTATTTTCCAAAAAGCTCTCAGCTAATTCAAAACTTGAATACCAATTATCAGTGGTCTAATTTCGGTTATGGTTTACAATAGGTTCTAAGAGATAATGGACAAATTTATTTGGCTTATTTGAACATTGATGAGGACCTGAAGGTTGAATCTCCACGTACACTTCCATGTTTCCTGTTTAAAACATTAGGTTGCTCAAAGTAAAAAAAAAAAGTTTCAAACCATACTTGGCTGGCTTCAATGGGATGTACTGGATGAAAGAACATCATCCTCTAAAAGGAACTAATATTCATCAATGGTCAAAAATTCGCTAATTTCTTACAATTCTGTACAAATTTTTCAAATATTGAAAGAATTGGAGCCAATTAGTCTATTCTTTGCCTCTACACTCTTGTTGACAAGTCATAAAATTGCATGCATCGTAGCAAGAAAAGGAATCTTTTGTAGCTCATCACTGCTCAATTTCTAAACCTGTTCCACCTACCCACCATATTTCCAGTACATGGTGTTGCTTTTTCACCCCAATCAAGTATAAAAGCCCCAATAGAGCTAAGATTTCCACTCTAGATAAGGTTTTGCAGTTTCTCTCCCTAGCATATTTCTCTTTGATAACTAACATGTGTAAATTTGTACAGTGGGCAATTTCATTGACCATTTCAATATTTATAAATTTTGAAAAAGTATCTGCAATATCATTAAAATCCGTGTTTGTTTTCTTTGGCCCTGGTATAATCAATCTTCTTCACACTGCTTCAATTTGCAATGTGAGTGATCTATAGCAGGTTTTTCTTTGATTTACTCAATACAACGTCTACTTTTTGCTACCCTTTTCTTCTTTAGCTGTTAATCTTCCCCTGTGAGTTGAACAAAAATTTTCTTATGATTGATTTTTGTAGATCACAGAAACTACGAATTATGTCTTAAACTTGTCACACTTAACCATTATAATGATGATAGTCAAATAAATTTCAAAGTGGTTCTGGATTTACCATGCCATTAATCTTTATTGTAATCATAGTGTCAAACCACACTGTGGATAAAGAATCTTGCATTCATTGAAGTAACTTATCTATATTATATTATAAATATGAAAATTAAATTTTCCTTTATATTAGTTATTAAAGGGATTGAATATGGTAAAAAAACATTTGCAATTGAGGTTTTCTTCCCCTCAAAAGATATTAATGTTTTAACATTGCTTAAAAGTTTCAAGTATTTTAATAGTTCCTTTTCATTTAAAGACAAAGAAAACTTTTATCATGACATTTATGTTCTGGACTGTTAGGATTGATAATAAAAAATTGTATAATATTAGAAGATTAGTGCATAATGTGTCCCTTTATTTTTCTGTATAATCTATACAAAAATTACTTTATTCATTCTATAAATTAATTTAATCATGTTTTTTATAGGTCTGATGGGAGTTCAGATAGTGATAATTCAGTGATGATTAGATTAAGTCAGGCTGATGACATGTTTAACATGGATGGGAATGATGGGCTTAGTGAAGGTGTAGACATTGGAAGTGAAGCTTTTGAAGAAGATAACAATTCTGGAACAACGATGAGTATAACCACCGCAAGTGAAAGCCATTCAAATGCTAGTTCTTACAAAAGAAGAGACTTGGTAACTAAATAATTTTATATTTATTCTTTATTAATTAATTGCATTTAGTAATTAAGTACTAAAAGGCATAGAAAAAACACTCATTGGCCATTATTTTAAATTAAAACAGTAACTTTTAAAAAATTATTTTATTAGACTTTTCATAGTTTTATCAATAATTATTGTTTAATCATAGCCATACTTATTGTTTAGCAAGAAGTGCTTTCTATAAATTGCAGAAAAATTATTGATATCTTTGAGACCTTTTTTTTTTTTTTTTTTTTTTTTTTTTTTTTTTTTTTTTTTTTTTTTTTTTTTTTT
>KZ808579.1:185913-199268 GCA_000696205.2 Oncopeltus fasciatus | reverse complement strand
AATTAGTTATAGCTAAAACTAAGATTTTATTATTATTATTATTATTATAAGAAATTATAATTATTTCGGATAATTGAGCGCGTGTGTATATATATGTACTGGGCAACTGGGACTATGCGTGGTCCATGAGTAAATTCACTGATTCTGTAGTCTGTTACCGTCATGAAGTAAGTACATTGCTAACAAAATATGAAGAGCAGTGCCCATCGATTTTTACCTGTAAAGAAAGATGTTGTTGGATTTTATCATTAGAAATATTTAATTTATTTTCTATTAAATATTTTTGTACTGCTCTATTTATGTCAGATTTTTATTAAATTTTTTGTATAATTTGTCAATTTTAGTGTTAAGTGTTTTGTCACACATTTTATTTAATACTTCCGATTCCTTACTAGCTTTTAATGGGTTCTCAACAAAATCTATTACTGAGCTTAAAGATGATGTCGATCTATTCTGATTTGTATTCTGAAGTTATTTGATTCTAAAACTGCATTTTAAAAATTTATTCACATATTTCTCTTACATGGATATGTGTCTTAACAGAACATAATATTCTTCCGAGAATTTAAATAAACACGCCTTAAAGCATGGCATTTTATCTAAAAATATATGTATTCGCTGTATCAATGGTATATGGGATTATTTCTTTTATTTTTTTTTTCTTAAACAGTTTTTTTTTTTTAATATTCTAAATAGATTTTTTATTTCTCTTTGAATGTGATTGCTGTTTGAAACATGATAAACTAAACTGAAAGTGGATACTTTGTTGATGGACTTTTGTTGTTGAACTGAAACTAAGGATTTGTTGATATAATTTGCACCCCAGGGCAGCTGGTCACCACCATTTTGTTGTAGTCAAGTGGGTAGAAGCATGAACACAATTAGCGGACTGTGCAAGGGGCAAACTTGAAGACATGCAAGACACAAAGCCTCTTCTTGGGGGCTAAAGAAATCTCTTCGATGAGAGTGACCTTCCAATCCCTGCGTCCTATCATGAACTTGGAAAATTGAGGGTGTAACTTCATGCAAATAACATAAGTAGAAAGGGTGAAGAGGTAAACGCTTCACAATTAATGGTAACTCACGAACTCACCAAGGCTATAACAAGCACTTGAACATCCCTTATTACTCCCATACCTACTGGAATCTTGCTTAGGCTGCTAACAACTTTGCTAAATATATTATGGCAGGTGCTTTTGTTACATGTTCTTGGCCCACTCTAAGAACATGTTACAAAAGCATCATTCATAATAAGAACCCACCCACCATTCATTGTTTCCCTCCAACTACTTAATTTATAATGAAAACAGTTTTGAATTATGAATAATCTATTTATTTTCCCGAAACTCTTAGAAGAACTAAAGTGGACTGACTTTTCCTGTAGCAATATACTGAATTATTATTTCTTCAATATTAAATGGGAGGAAACTGACATAGCAACTTTATAATGGGCCTTCAGCAAACTATGAATTTTTATGCTTCCCTATCCTCCCTAAACAGGACCCGACTCGTCAGTAAAAATTATACTTCTCAAACTTAATGGAATCAGGCAATTAATATTAAACGGTTTTCAGAAGGATAGAGTTTGAAGTAACTGGCAGTATTCCATAATTAACGGTGGTAATTGTTAATGGGGATGAGTCCCTCTGCCATCTCAGTTTTCTCTGCTTCGAAGGAATTTAGAAAAAACTGGTAAACTATTAAAGAAAATTATTATTTTTTTGTGTACGTGGAAACGATACTTCAAAGGGGATATTAAATAGAAATATTAATTTTATCCTCCTGATTATTTAACATTTAAATTTTTTCAGAAAAAGAATGTGTCATATGCTGAAATTTAACCCAATGGAACCATTTTTATGATATAAAAATCGATAAAAGTATGAAAAATCTTAGATTAAATTTTGAGATTCAAAAAATATTTTTAAATGTTCTTACGGTTAAACTAGTTGATTAGGTGACAGGCTCATGTGTTACGCTCCTGTGCACAATTTTATCAGATATCGCTCAATAATTTGTCATCATATTTCTTTTTGTACCAGTAGCTTATCGACATCCTTAAAAACGTATTTACATTCTTCTTTCAACGCGAAAAAATAAGAAGTCTATACTCTAGTGATGACTACACACCTTCTTCAGTGTACTGTCATACGTTTACATTGTGTACATTTATGGATGCAACAGAACCTCTAATGAGTGCAATCAGCGACTCCAGGGCTGGAAATCAATAAAGTCTATTATTTAATGACTTGTAATTTAATGATTTGTAATTTTCTCTCTTAAAGCAACCTGAAGATTGAATGAACTACATTTTCTTTAATATTGTGTTTCTCTTTATTCCAAGATATCAAATTATAAGGGGGAATACGATTCAGAACTTAATGAAGGAACTTGATGGTAAGTGATTATTTATGATTTTAAATAATTAATGAAATATATTTTTTATATAGTTCATCAAGCACGGCAAACACTAAATCTATATTGAAAACTCTGTGAAATATTCCTGCATATATGACATATATGATATTTGATGACGATTAAAACTGTTCACTTTATATGAGGAGATCGAACTTTTCATAAACAACCTAGGGGAATAAGGAGAAACTTTGATACGTTCGTTAATGATGACACAGCGAAATTCAGGTGAGTCAAGCTATGTTGGTACCGCGACGTGATTTATGAACTTGCGATAAACATTTGGACGAGTTCGTTAACAATTGAAATCGGTTGAGAGTATAGTTATAATGATAACTAGTTATTGTTATAGTTATAATTAGTTATAGCTAAAACTATTTACAGTTAGAGTTATGTTTTCACGTTATTTTAAATCGTCGGCCATTCACTAGTCAACAGGACCTGAACTCTTTTAAGTAATATAATAACCTAGGGGCGCCAGGGTGAGCCAGAGGAGTGGAGGATCAACAAATCTACATTAAAATTAAGGTATNTAAATAACATGACTTGCATTCTGCTTCCTCCCAATCCTGGTGAACTGTACAGCTTTAACATCCAGCTCACACTATCAGAAAATGCAGACAGGTTTGGTTGAGTCGGTAATGCACTCTCCTGTAAATAACATTACTTGAATTGTGCTTCCTCCGGAGTCTGGAGAACTGCACAGCTTTCACATTCAGCTGACACTATCTGTAAATGCAGACAGGTTTGGTCGAGTCGGTAATGCACTCTCCTGTAAATAACATGACTTACATTCTGCTTCCTCCCAAGCCTGGGGAACTGAACATCTTTCACATCCAGCTCACACTATCAGAAAATGCAGACAGGTTTGGTCGAGTCAGTAATGCACTCTGCTGTGAATTACATGATTGGCATTATACTTCCTCCCAAGCCTGGAGAACTGAGCAGCTTTCACATCCAGCTCACACTATCAGAAAATCCAGGCAGGTTTGGTCGAATCGGTAATGCACTCTGCTGTGAATTACATGATTGGCATTATACTTCCTCCCAAGCCTGGAGAACTGAGCAGCTTTCACATCCTGCTCACACTATCAGAAAATACAGACAGGTTTGGCCTAGTCGGTAGTGCACTCTGCTGATAATTACATGATTTGCATTCTGCTTCCTCTGCCTGAGTCTGGAGAACTGAACAGCTTTCCAATGTCCATCTTTCATATCTAGCTGGTTTTCCTCCATTTCTATTTACTATAATCTTTGACTTGTCTAAATTTATTTAAGATATAATCATATCACACTAATGCTGCAACCTATTAATCGTGGTCTAAAGCTCTTGAATAGGGAGCTCAGTAGAGAATTATTATTATTTTTTATTTTTACTTCAGGTGATATAGTAAAATTAAAGCAAGACTTCCTAGTTGACAAATTACCAGAATCAAATGCCAAAAGCTGACCCGTTAGAGTGGGAAAATAAAACACTTATAATTTGATAACACCTTTTGTTGCAAAAATTATTATGGGCAAAAAGAGATGGTCACAATAATAATAATAAAATATCAGAGTGGATTAGACAGGAGCCAAACATTGAGTTGACAGACACTGGCTGAACGCAATGATAAGGAGAGCAGTCCATAGAGGTGGTTATCTCACAGATATTTGTTGTGGTCACAGCCTGAATATTTTTCGGAAAAGAAATTCGTACATGATTAGAAATCTTTACTTAAACGCTATAAATCAAGATAAACAGTTTATGAAAAAAAAAAAAAAAAAGAAGTTTTTCGTGTCTCTTTGTCCATTAAGTGCACTTAATCTGCAGTTTGTACTAGGGGACGATATCCACCTACTTCAATGCCGAAATGGGATTAAAACAAGGCTGCCTGCTTAGCCCATTGTTGTTCGCAATGTTCATTCAGGGCTCAACAGACTGTCTGGGAGGGGATATTGCCAGTACTACATTGCTTGTCTCCTATATGCAGACGATCTAGTCCTTCTGAATAAAAATGTGGAAGAGCTTCAGGCTATGTATAATTGGAGCATTACTGTGAAATTTGCAATCTTGCAATACATTTAGACAAGTCAAAGATTATAGTATTTAGAAGTGGAAGAAAACCTGCTTGATATGAAAGATGGACACAAAAAAATGTATGTTGTTAAAATTGATAGCTATAAATATCTTATAATATTTTTAACATCGACATTATCACTACTTTTAAGAAAAAATCCAAAAATGATAAATGGATTAAACTAAATTCTTGATGTCACTCGAACTGAAGGACTCGTTCAATCTTATTGTAAATTTGGCATTATATCAATCAACTTTTTCCACATTTGATGACTAATTAGTCAAATGTTGGTTAAATTTTCACTAAAATTATACTATTATCATACGACATAATACCAATTATTAAATAATCAAACAGTTTTAAAAACTCATACATGATGAAGGATAAAGTTGAACATATAATACGGAACGTTAGCAATTATTCTGAGCATTTTACCTAGACAGAAAGGATTGCTTTGATGGATACTGGAACACTTAACGGCACCCCACAGTTCCTATTTTGTTCGTCTTATGGTCCTGTAGATGGTCAGTTTGTTTTTTATTGTGAGCTATGAGCGCCTATTTATAAGAGTCCGTGACGTCTATTGTATTATTGTCGCTTGATTTTAGTATGTTCATTCCAGTTCAGTTGGGAGTCAAGGTGGAACCTAAGGTAACGGACAGAATCAGAAAGAGGTATAGAGCTGTTAATCTCATTTGGACTCGTTTATTTTAATTCCCCATTTGCTGCACCACTGCTGAACAGCATCAAGGTGATTTATTAAAATGTCGGAAGCTTTCTTGGAACTGCTTTATACATAAGTATAATCTGTATGTCATTATGGGGTGGTTAAAAAAAATAGGCATAAGAAACTCATGATGCTGAAGCTATATATTTTTAAACGCATTATTCAGAAATCACATCCTGCACAGCGTGCATCATGTAATGCCCTCTCAAAATATATAATAAATATGTACAAATAAAATAATAATGTACAATATAAATTAATATTTAAAAAAAGTTTTAAAAATGCGCCCCAATGGTAGTATTCTATATCACTATTTAAATTGTATTTATTTATTTATTGTTATTAGGAAGTGTTGGCAATGAGGAGGTCACGCGGTCATTTCCTATTCAGGTGGCGTGGTAAGTTATTAGGATGGATAATAATAGATAGAGTTTGGACTAAAGGATTGGGATGTATGGAAAAGTCCGAGTGGAATTTATTAAAAGGGGTTGTGATAACGTCTTTTACTAAAGGGATTTAACGGTCTTTGTGGAGTAAGGAGTTGGCAACGTAATAGGGTGCATCAAGTATGATTCTTAGGATTTCGGATTGGAAGAACTGTATTCTTTGGATGTTGGATGGTTCAGAAGTTCCCCAAAGTTTGACTGCATAAGTCCAAATAAATCTCAGCAGTGTCTTATAAAGAGTTAGTTTGTTATTCACAGTTAAAGTTGACTTGCGGTTTAACGAAGCTATATAAATTAATTATATTGAAATAGACATCGATTTTTTTTTTATTAAAAGGGTTTTTGGCTGTGCTACACCTCGCCAGATCCCGACAAAATCTAGGGGGGTACGGTTGGGGATGCAGGGAGAGAGACAAGAGGGTAGTAAAATCAGGGAAGTCTGAGAGTGAGAAGCATGGAACAGATGTAGAACTGGGAGTTGTCATCGCGCCGCCTGGATTCTAATTAATTAGGAAAGTTCCGATATACCAGTCTCCTATTCCAGGACAGCCACGGTACTCCTATTCCTGCCCTCTGTACCATTCTCATAGTCCATCAATTCATCATTTAAATTGTTTACTTTTCAAATTTCAAATATGTATTATTTAGAATTTTATTAAATTTTAAAACATGACTTACATTCTGCTTCCTCCCAAGCCTGGAGAACTGAACAGCTTTCACATCCAGCTCACACTATCAGAAAATCCAGACAGGTTTGGTCGAGTCGGAAATGCACTCTCCTGTAAATAACATGACTTGAATTCTGCTTCCTCCCAAGCCTGGAGAACTGAACAGCTTTCACATCCAGCTCACACTATCAGAAAATACAGACAGAGGGGGAATACGATTCAGAACTTAATGAAGGAACTTGATGGTAAGTGATTATTTATGATTTTAAATAATTAATGAAATATATTTTTTATATAGTTNAAAGACAGTGCACAGACCCGATGGTGTGAGGGAAATAGGTAATAGAAAGAGAGATTGCCGTGATTGAAGATATTCAGTAGAATTGGTGGGAAGGACATGATGGGAAAAGGACAGCTCTACCGTGGGCTCTGGTATCTGGAGATCATCAGGGTAGTATCAAAGTGTTTCCTAGATCCTAGTCAGGTTTCTGTTATTAACACCGTATCTGTTTTCTGTTCTTTGTCTCATAATTTAAGGCATTACTGGGAAAAAAGGGGGGGGGGTGAAAAATGGCTGTAAACTGATTGGAAATTTGTGAAAATATATTCTGAATGAGATTTTACCACAAGATTGTCATCTGTGTGAAATAAGGATCCTAAGCAATGGCTAGGTCACAGTTAAACTGGTTGTCAGTTGCTTCAAGGGAACAATTTGAAAAAATCCATGCTTTGCGTTTTTTGGAATTTTGAAGGGGTTATTCATCATGAATTTGTTCCTGATGGATGCTATATGAATCCTGGACACTTAGGAATGCTGAACTCTACTGGGAAGATTAAAGGAAAGATTATACATTTAGTTGTCTGTGCATTATCCTGCTTTGATCAACCAAAAAGGAGTTTTATTTCTACAAGATAATGCTTGTCTAGCAAAATAACTGAACCAAAGAGAAGTTTAAAGAATTCATGGATTTAATCTCTAATCTCATCCACCATATAGTCCAGACCTCTATCCATTGAATTACTACTTGGTTTGTTCCATAGGTCATTTTCTTCAATCAAACAATTTGATAATTTTGTGGAAGTTAAAAATGCAGCCCAAGAGTTCTTTTGACAGCCTTCCTTGTATGTCACATCAAGTCTCCTTGACCAACATGGCAAAACTATCTTAAGCCATTTTGAAAAGTTCTTCTATTTTCCTAATCCTGGAAGTTAGGTCCATTCTCTAATATTTTTCAGACAAGAAGCCTGTTTTCTTCCACGACCCTCAACTTACACATCATAACCAGCTGAAGAATATTTTACCAGCCTCCTTGCAATATGTGATCCAAAAATGCTATGTTTCTTTGTTTTATTTCATTGAGCAACTCATGGACCTCATTTACTCTGCTAAGAACGACCTCATTGTCTGCATATCCGTCCAAGGTTTATCTGTAAAGCCACATCTCGAATGCTTCAATGGGATTAATGGTAAATATTTTCAGAGTCCATGCCTCAACACCATACAAGATACCCATATATAGTATCTGACGATCCGATTTTTCAAAGTTGCATGTTCAAGCTGTCATTACAAAAGTTTTCTCATTTTTATAAATGATGCACGGGCTATCTTGATCCTACATTTAATTTTCTTGTTAGAGTTCAGCTGACCAGTGGTATAGCAACCAAGAAGTTGAATTGTGAGCCAAGAGTTATTTTGACAGCAATCCCAAGGAATGTTATCTGTGTGGGATCGGGCAGATGGCTTATGATGGTGGATAACATGCGATCTTGTATAATTTGTGATTTATTAATTTTTTCCTTAAATTCTTTTTTTTTAGTTTTAGAGTATATAATGACTATCTAAAACTCCGTTGCATCTCTGAAGCAGCTGATCGACCGCTGAATACGTCGGGGCGAAACATGGAGATGAAAAGCGATCCCCTTTGCTTAGCCAGCCCAGTAGACATACAAACAATGGTCAACAATGGATCCTAAGAAGAGAGATGGCCATCGTAGGGAAAGATCAGCCTTATATAGTTGGCTTTTGCTCGAACCTGAATTAAAAATAAATTTACTAACAAAACGTACGCTATAAGCGTAATTTGACATAACCAAAGTCATCGAATTTGAAAGCAAGCATATTGTAATAGATTAACCTTCAGAATTAAGGCTTTATTTGAATTTAATACAAGCACAATTGAAATAACGCGTTACTTTTTTTATTGAATTTCCGAGAAGATAACAGTGCCACTTCCGCGATAGAGTAGGCTTCTTTTCCAATGGAAGAATGTTTGCTTTCGTCAATGTTCGCGAGGAAAAGGCGACAGGCCTGCGATTTTGGGATAGCGTCGTTGCTTGTTATATTAAGCATATGACTTAACCTATACAATTAGTATTAGATTATTTGAGTTGGGGTTCGGTCAAGGTAGATCCAAAAAAATAAAATTTTTAAAAAGATTATCTGCCAACGTTTCGGCTTACATTCTCAGTCATGGAAATGCGAACTTGGGGACAGGACGTCCTCTCTCGTCTTCATGATAGGTAGGTGTGGCAAATTACTGTTTTAATGTTATTCAATTATTTTTCAATAATAAGTTTATTATTTATTAGAATAATCGCAAATTCTCCCTATTACGTATCCAATTCCGCCCCTCACCACGATTTTAATATCCCTTTTGTTCAGGATCTCATTTCTTCCCGCTACAGCTTTTTCCACAATAAATTGTCATTCCATCTTAATCCACTAGCACAGGCCTTGTCTTCCAACTCCAACCCCTACAACCCTCCCTGTCGACTTAAACGAAGATGGACCCGTGACTTCCTGGGGACATAGACTGTAAATAATTTGAGAGTTGTGACATTGGTCATCTTCTCTTCTTATGTGATTTCCATTCAATGTCATTTTACTACTCACTGTAATCAAATTACAATTTTTTATAATTTTTAATAGAATGTAATTAGTAAATAAAGGTTAAAAAAAAAAGTTTATAATTTTTATTGACGTCAATATGAATATAAGGCTACTTCCTAGGCGGATTTCATTACATTTTTTTTTTTTTTCCATTTTTCTAGTGATCTACCATCTCCGCCCAAATTTAAATGAGGTAATTGAAATGTATTCAACTACAAATTGTGACGTAATGACCAAGAGTAGGTTCTACTCTCCGAATACATGAAGGTTTACTCAGTTATAAAGGTATCCAAATAGTAGATGAAAAATATTTTTTTCCCTTTTATAAATGGGCAGATATTTGATGAATCTTTAATTTGATATATTGAATTTGGGTTTTATATACCAGAAACCTAATACTTTGCTTTTTGCATACCTTTAGACATTCGGTTTACTTTAATTTTGTGAAGTTTAGAAAAAATTAAATTCTTGGCTTCAGAAAGAAAAGCAACTTTTGTTCCAAATTTAACTTGCAATTTTGAGGTAAACACAAAGTGGTGTTTTCAGTTAATTGATGAATAAAATAGTCAACTTGGGCATTTATAACTATAATGTATCGTTGCAGTATATTGGATTTAGTCCATTTCATAATATATTTGACTGATGTTCTGTTACGTTATGACATTAGTACGGAACAGTTTATACTAAATAATAATTGTTGGTTAGAAAATAATGTATTAGACTTTTGACTTTTTGGCAAATATTGTTAAAATTTAGTTAGTCACTTCTTTTAATTAATATGCTGATTAATAAATATGTTATTTTAAATCGTTTATTTATTTATGACTATGTTATATTTTGTCTATGTTAGTAGCTTAAGTCGTATTCCGAAAAGCTACACACATTTATATTTATATGCAGGCANTAAAAAAATCCAGCCAAAAATAAATTTATTTACCGTTTCTTCTTCCGGGTTGGACCGTGTCAAATTGGTGTGATTTGCCGAGCTTTCGCACATAATGAGATGGCTTCTTCAGGGCTGAAAAGAGAATGAGAGTTGTAAAAGAGAGATTTTTTAACCACCTGGATTTTAAAAAATCTCTCTTTTACAACTCTCATTCTCTTTTCAGCCCTGAAGAAGCCATCTCATTATGTGCGAAAGCTCGGCAAATCACACCAATTTGACACGGTCCAACCCGGAAGAAGAAACGGTAAATAAATTTATTTTTGGCTGGATTTTTTTAAAGTGGGGCATAGTTCAAAATTTAACAAAATAAGTAGTAATTGGCCAAAAATCAGCCACCATACCATGCCCACTTGTTAGTCAAAAGCTAAAGTTAATTATCGGATTGTAAAATATGTTAGCCGTTTCTTGTACATTTCAGTCTCGATTTATTAATGTTACACTGTTTAATATACAAATGGTACTTTTCTCTTCAATGTTTTTTTTTTTTTTAAATGGGTTGTAATAAGTAGAGGATTCCATACCATATTTTCTAAAGAATTTCCAAGGAGAAAGGGCTATTTAGTGGAGCTAAAACAAGTGGCCGTGTTGGCTATGCTGGAAATAATATTCGCTGTTAATTACAAATCCAATGTGCTGTTATCAGTTGTGGAGTTGTGGAGCTCATTGCGTGACCCTCCCCCTCCCACCACCGCTACGGCCTCCCACTACAACCCCAACCTCCCACTACAACCCCAACCTCCACCACCATGGCCGGTTTTTAGCCTGGATGAGCACACCCCCAACTATCCTATTATCGCCTCAATCTCCCATATTGTGATTTGAATATCCCCTCAGTGTATCCCGTCAGTTGTGTTATTTATTGCATTCAACAGAAAATAGGATCATTTTAGGATCGTATTAGTAATAGAATGCAGGAAACTGTTTCTTCTACTTGTAGCTTTGTAAAATTTAAAAAAATAAATAAAGAAAACGTGTAAGGAACGTCTTTAAATCATTTTCAAATATATTATACTCAGTAGTTTATTCCATAAATGTAAATATCAGAATAAAAGCTTTCTCCCCTCAACTGTACCATAATGATATACATTAAAACGAAAGAACGAACATTGCAATAGATTATTTTATAAATTGCAAACCTTATGTTAAAGCAATTATCCAGCACAATCTATACTATACCCCATATCCATGTCGATATACAATGAGTTTGTTAGTGATTCCATTAGAGCGCGCAGCAATCTCACTTGTGCACCCTTTTTAACCCCCTCTTCATTCTTTTCCTCCCTTACAATGAAATTCCTTTAGAGGTCAGGTCTCCTACGCAATATCGACGAGGTGTTCCACTGTCGAGTTAGATGGGAATACTCGAATAGGGAAAATACTGTGCCGCCACAGTAATAAATAAAAAATAAATATATAATATAATTAATATATATAATACATAATTAATAGGAGGAGGGGGGAGAAAGAGTGTTAATAAACAAAAATAAAAAAAATTATAATGAGTAAAATTTTCGGGGACACTTCCCGCCCTTCGTCAATGAGGAGTGAATAGAGACCTGTTTCACTTTATATAAATATAATACAAACACAGAAAGCGAAACACTCCCGGCTGCGATACCTATAATAAATACGAAAGAGGAAGAAAGAGTGCAGTGAACCCACAAAAAGAAAAGCTTACAATTAATATTAAATGTTCGGGGAGAGTTCTAGGTGTAGTACTCCCTGACGAGAAGGGCGAGGGCAAGAAGTCTGACTATTTTACTCATTGTTATTTTTTCTTGTGTTCACTACACTCTTTATCCCACCTGTTCTTATTATATATAAGAACACCTGCTCTTACACATATGTACATGTATTATCGTGAACTTGCTTTCAGGAAAAAGTGCAGAATGTATTTTACGATGAGGGGTAGGTAAACAGGTTGGAGCATTCAAATGAATGTTACGCTACTAATGATAGGAGATAACTTATTAAGAAAATTAAGAAAAACGAACTTAAACAAAGACTCACTTTAGCACTCAAAAATTGCTATCGCACTCCAATTCCCACTGATTTCTTGCCAACTTAATAAAAAGGGGATATATTCCCTTCCCGCTCAATAATTCGGGAAACGGAGTCAGGGAGGCTGTGTTCAATAAAAGCGGAGCTTTGAGAGCTTAAAATATACTATTTATGTTAACATTTACAACTAAAAAATTGAAATTTCCAATGCTCCATGGATGGGTTTATACACTAACTTGCTGGGACGATTGGACGTGATTCTCGAAATAGTCCGTTCCCAGAGGAAGGCAAATAATCCAATTGTCCTTTAGGGAGCTGCTTCTCCTCTCCTATCTGCACCTCTTTTCCCCAACAAGCCCCTTGGAATTAGTTGCCGTTCTATTTTAATTTAAAACCGAATCCCCCCACTCCCTCCGGTTTGAGACTTTTACCACAGAAGGCAGTCATTAAACATAAATGAATTGGCAGAGACGCCTTGTGAAAACCCCGGTCTCACGGGGAGGAAGTGAGGTGGCTGTATAAGACTGAGGGGATTGAGATTTAGCCTCAAATTATACAAATAAAATGTTGGACCCTGCAATGAAAGAGGGAAGAGAAGTTTGAAGGAGTACTAAGTTTTATAAGGCTTGTCTGAGTTGGTTGTGTCTTGTTTCCTACTGTAAACTTCCTTATTGTAAGGCCTATGTCATGCTTTCCTATATAAATATTCATTTCAGCTGGGGTAAAATTTAGATATTTTAAAGAGAGAGTTTGTTGACCGTAGATATTATTCTAAGATGATTTTAGTTGGGGTTCGGTCGAGGTAGATCCAAACTTACAACACTATCCAGTTAACGACAGAACAGACATAGAACAAATTTCCTCAACTTATTCTAACATTTTTAACATTTTAAAAACCAACAACCCTCCGACTCAATAAACCTGTCAAAACATTTTTCTCAGTTCCAAAGTCACTTATTCCCAATAATACCCTTCCCTTTTTTTCCTTTGTCCTTTTATTGCCCTTCTCTTGCAACAGGCCGCTTTCCATTTACACCTTCCGCCTGCCTTGTACCTGCTACCCCCACTCCCCTTTCTATTTCATAACTCAAAACAAATTCATAATGTTCAGTCATGGAAATGTGAACTTAGGGACAGGACGTCCTCTCTCATCTTCATGATAGGTAGGTGTGGCAAATTACTGCTTTAATGATATTTCAATT
>KZ808579.1:123375-134381 GCA_000696205.2 Oncopeltus fasciatus | reverse complement strand
TAATTATTATTATGCATATTGTGCAATATGATTCAAATGTATAAATTATTTGTATCGGAGTTATGTGTATGTAATAAATAATAAATAAATAAACTACTTGACGTATCAAAACTAATGAATATTTTGATTTTTTAAAATAAATATTCTATTCTATTCTATTAAGTTGAACAAGAGTTGGTAAATGTAAAGTAATGTGATTTTGATGGATCTGATTCTTGCTGTGGAGGAATCTTTTTGCCTCCAAAGTAATTTATTAGCCTTTTCTTGTGTGATTAAAGGGCCTTCTGTCTTATCCTTAGCCACTAAGAGTTCATGAATACGTGGTTTCATTTAAGCAGGGGCTAAGTCCCGCGAGAAACTCCAGAGGTGAGCGCCGGTAGGGGGTGAGTTGGCAATATTTTAGAGCCACCCATAATTTTCCCCCAAGCTCCGGGACTTTTATGAAGTTGTTTTCTTACAAGGCGAAGCGGACCAGTAAATCAGGTTGTAAGGAAGGGGGTTGACAGTGGGTCGACGGCGGGTTCAAAGAAGCTACCCTCTAACCCCCCCCCCCCTCCTGAGAGCTTAACAACCCCATGAAAATCTCAACAAATTTAAAAACACGTAAAGCCAGACTCGACTCACTTTTGTCTCAGACATAAAAGAGAAGAGAGAACTTCTTCCTACTTTTCTATGGGTCATAATTCATATATGGTTCTATCTCAGCTCTTCATAAACCTGTAAATATACGCTTCAATTGTCCTTAAAGTAACTTGGATTACGACTGACGGAGGTAAATTTATGAGGAATATGTTCCTTGTTATTCATTGAATTAGAAACTTAGATGAGCTTATTTCATTTTCTCAACTCTGTGAATTTGGATCATGAAATTTTTGATGTCTTCTCTTAAAGCATAATATAATATTGAATACTCCAGCCTCTTTGTAATAAGTGATTCTTCTCGTTGACTAAACTTTTTTAACTTTCGTATGTAGGATCGGTTAGGATTTGATGAACTGTTTTAAATGTTTATAGCTCTGAACTCTGAACAGGCTTTTTAAAGTGTGGTCAGATGTGATCCGTTACCAGTCACATAGATATAGACATATATACCAAACGACTTTTATATGAAACAGTTCACATTAACTTACCACACAATCCAGTTAACGACAGAACGGACATATAACAAATTTCTTCAACTTATTCAAACATTTTCAACATCCTTAAAAACCACTAGCCCTCCTTCAAAATAAACCTGTCAAACATTTCTCCTAGTTCCTTAAAGCTCCTTAAAACCCCATTACCCTTTGAAACAGGCAGCTCTTCCTTTGTTACTACCGCCTCTTACTCCCAGGCTTCCACCACCCACGGTGTCCCTCTAAAAATTTCTCACAAGTTTCAAACCCTACCTCTCAGTCATGAAAATGGGACGTTGATGACACGACGTCCCCCCTCGCCATCATGATAGGTGAATTTTTTATAGTTTCTTTATTTATTTCAAATTTTTCTACACATTTTACTACATTCATACTTTTGATATCAAATTACATTTAATTATGACAATTCTAATTAATAATAATGTAAATCATTTAATTTTTTATTTTTATTCTTATGACATTGTATTTCAACAGCCCTGAAGATGGCTTAAAATGTAAGCCGAAGCGTTGGCAAATAATTTTAATAAATACACATTTTTAAAATTTGTATTTTTTTGGGTCTACCATGACCGAAACCCAACAAAAAACATCTAATATAATATCTATGGTATAAAAAAAAAAACAAAAAAACTCTCCATTTAAAAAGTAATAATGATTAAATAATCAGTACTTGGCGATTGGCTAATATGTTTTCCAAAAAGCGTATATTTTGTTTGTAAAAGTACTACGTTATTATTTAAATACTTAAATATTGCTTTATGCCAGCAAAGAAAACTAATGTATCAAATTAGAGTAAATAAGTTATAGACGATAAATTCTTTGGACAAATGACTTCACACTTGCCATAATAAACCAAAAAAAAGGTAAGATTTTCCAATATTTGTTTTGTGATTATAATACTTCGTCTTCTGTCAGATAATTAAAAACAGTGAAATAGACAAATATAATTCACGAAATAGAGGTATGTATCAACCTTACGAATACAAGGCAAAAATCATCAAACTTCAAAGGAATACTATAAACTCTGCCAAGGGATGGAGGCCGTTTAAATTTAGTACAGTTCATTTGAAGTCTTTCTTTCTCTTGGAGCATAGGAGATATTTAAAATTTGAAGGGTACGTAGGAAAGAGATGAGAACGGTTTCAGAAGTAGAGCCAGAGCTACCCTGGATGAAATACAATCTTCCTAGGGAGGGATTGTCTGATGCCTTCGGGAATCGAATTCCTTACAGCTGGGCGGGAGGGAAGGGAGTGGCCCAGCAGGGAGCGGACCTCGAGGAATAAAGTCTAGCTAGCCGGTAGTCCTCCGCCTAGTCTTGTCTGTCCTCTCGCTAGAGGACTCGTGTCCTTGCTAATGTAATTCTCAGCTGTTGAAGGAGTGTCCCGATGTTCTGCCTGCCATTTATGCCCTTCAGAAATGTCCTGACCTTCAGGAAAGAATGCCGGCAAACCGCCCCCCATAACTCCACCCAGGGTACCCCTTCAGCTCAATGAGAACATTCTCACTTACTAATTTTTAACATTTTCATTATTAGATGATTTTAGTTGGGGTTCGGTCATGGTAGATTAAAAAAAAATTACAAATTAAAAAAAGAGTATTTTTTTAAAAGATTATCTGCATATGTTTTGGCTTACATTGTAAGCCATCTTCAGGGCTGTAGAAATACAATGTCATGAGAATAAAATAATAATTGACAATATTATAATATAGAAATACAATAATGTAATNAAGATATATATATATAATTTACTTCCTCTGGGTGTTTCAAAGACTACGCTACTACGAGTGAAGGACCTTCTAAAACCTACTTAGAAGAATGTTTCTGTGAGCGAGTGCGTGTGACAGTCTATTAACACTAATTTTTTTTTTAAATCGATGGGTTTAAACCAACTACAACTTAGTGGCACATTATTCGTCCTTTCCATTAAGCTTACAGCCAGACTGGACTATAATGATGAGAGGTTCAGAAAGTA
Organism: Oncopeltus fasciatus; assembly: GCA_000696205.2. Classification (NCBI taxonomy): domain Eukaryota; kingdom Metazoa; phylum Arthropoda; class Insecta; order Hemiptera; family Lygaeidae; genus Oncopeltus; species Oncopeltus fasciatus. The sequence continues at coordinate 131,272 of KZ808579.1, read as the reverse complement.
AAATAAACAAAACGTCCACCTCATATCATGAATATGAAAAATGATGGTAAATGGCGAATTAGGTCTAACAAGCCTAGGAGAGCAGTGTGCCTAAAAGGAAGGAGACCATTAAACCTGGCTCTAGACTCGCCGGGAAAGAAGAGTGGGGGAAGTACTCGACCATCACCGCTTCAAATCTTCCATAATAAGAGTTTTTCTTAAAATGTTTCAGAACACAAATTTTAGAATTATATTTTACACCTAACATGCTCTACAAACTTTAAATACCATAAATTTTGGTTTTACCCTAAATACCTCTTTCACCTCATCTGAGCTCTTCCAAAAATGAATCCATTCAACAGTTAGCAAAACAATGAATTAGTCTTAGATGATTTTAGTTGGGGTTCGGTCAAGGCAGATCCAAAAAAACACAAATTTAAAAAATACATTTTTTATATATTGAACATATATATTGAACAGACCATATTTTTAGCTTTCATAATGTAGGATGAATGAAGATCAGTTGAATATTAAAAAAGTTATGTTTTGGCTCTGACTTGAATAGCTTTATTTTCCTAAGAGAATCTGTTAAAAATAATTAATGCCCTTTAATTAATTAATAATCAAAGGTAAATTCAATGCAGAAATTAGTTTCAAGTTTTACCCCAAAAGCTAAAATTGGATGAATACAATTCGATTTTGGGTTAAATAATTTAAATTTAATTCGGATTAAAAAAAAAAAATCTATCAAATTTACTCTGAGTAATGGTGAGATAAAAAAGTCACAAAAAAAGATATAATCCCCTCTGAACACCCAAAACGCTATATTGCGAAAAGTGTCTAGTAATACTTAGAAAATATTTTCATAAAATGTCCAGTAGTTTTATCATGTAGCCATTTTTCGTGGCATCCCCACACTTTCATTCCTAAACAATAGGAACAGGAAGGTAAAATATATAGAACTTGAAATAAACAGGAAGAAAGTTCAAATGGAGAATTTTTGACCACAGAGATTATAAGAAGAGAATTTGTTGGGGTTCGGTCAAGGTTGACAAGTGTTAGGCCGACGTTTTGGCTTGCATGGTCTTCAAGGCTATCATGAAGGCGAAAGAGGATGTGTAGTCGCCTAGATCAAATGTTGATGACTGACTGAAGGAATTATTGAAGTACTAATCTACTATAGTGACAGTATGGTGAGGGGTTTAAGCAGTGTGGGATTAAGAAAGGGTAATTTTATTACCCATGGTAAGTTAATATCTATGTACTTATCTAATATTTACATTTGTAGGAATTATTGGGGTCGGTAGGCAGCACTAATGCAGTAGAGCGATAGTAGCTACTAGGGGTGGGTTGCTGTGGGTTGTGTGTGAGGGGAAAAAAAGTCGTATATTTCCTATTGTCCTGGGTGCCTATCCGTCCCCCGTTACTGCCCCTTTCCACCCCCAACATTCAGTACAGAACGCCTCTTGTTCTGGATCTGAACCCACAATCTGACTCCGTTTCACAACCCTCCCACTTCCAGTGCGGCTGATCACCTCTCTGCTCATTATTCTAAATGGTCGAACAAGTAAAATAGAATAGACTATGAAGGCTTTTTACTTACACTTTTCATTTATTTAATATATTATTAAGGTGAAAGGTTTCATGCATTACTTTTAAGGAAGTATTCTTCAAGCGACGGCAAGTTTTATGAAACATAGAACTGTTAGTTCTTACTAAACTTCATTGTTTGATAATTTAGGCTTTATTACCACAAATAATCCTCACTATCGGTTCACAATCAGTAAACTCGGAAATAAATACTGATATTAAATACGAACCGAGTTACTGGGCACAATATATAATAGGTATTGCCTAAAGTTTTGTTCATACATTATTATCATTAATTTTTTCTTTTTATTATTCCATTAATTTTTTCTGAATAAATGTGTTAGGAAGGATATAACTTTAGTGCTATTTGTGTATTTTAGTATCCCATGAGCAGTGTTATTTTTAACAGATGGTCATCTGAATAATAAAATTAAATAATATAAAATTAAATTGGAGTTATAAGGTTAAGTATTTAATCTTAAATTATAATACATGTGTTAAAGTGTATGCTTATAAATTTCAAATTATTACTTGACATAACTTGAATGTATTCTTGTTTGTTTTTTTTTTTTTTTGTTTTTTTAATGATATTGTATACCGTAGGTATAACTATAACTATCCATAGGTATAACAATAACTATAACATAGGTATAACTATAATTATCCATACGTATAACAATAACAGTCCATAGGTATAACTATAACTATAACTGTCAATAGTTATAACTATAACTTCATAGGTTCATTCACTCATAAGTTCTTAAGAAGTACATCCGGAATTGCATAGAAGAATAATATATTAGTGATATATAAGTGAACAACTAGAAAACAAAAAAAAAAAAAAATGTTTCAACTAGAAGAGAAAGAAGAAACTTATTTTATCTCATATTGGTAGTGATCATTTCCGAATGGTTATAGTTTTGAAGAAAAAAAAATGAACAAAGAGCTCTTTGGATACTGATACAGTCATTATGATGAGCACCTATTATTAAATTGTGAGCAAGAACATAACCAGTAATAAATTAATCAATAAACCTTCATTTATTTATATCATTAAAGACTAATTGCCTGTCAAAACATGATAAAACAATAGTAATGTACATGCAGACATCTAGATGAGAAGGAATAGAACCTAATGGTAATTTATTTCGAAACGTTATCATATATATACATATTATGATTAACGACAATTAATAAAACATCATATATACTAAGGGCTGAGTGGACTTGTGTGGAAATTTTCTGTTGAGGGACTTAATTACGCGACTGAAAGAAGTCGATGAAGCTCGGAATGGTTCTGAGATGTAGTGTAGAGTTACTTCCTCGCTTCCCCTGACCGGCACAATGCGAGAGGTTCCAATGGAGCAGGGCATGACTGCTTCATTAGCTAATGCTTTTGCATAATGCCACACCTGCTAACAGCACGAGGAAAATGAATTATTTTACTGTTTTAAAATGAATTTACAGCTCTCCGGGAACTTAATATAAAAAAGAAATATTAAACTGAAATATCATTCTTTCATGAAAGTGAATAAACTTTTTTTCTGAAAACTTTCTGCAAGGGAAGAATTGTTTAAGTCTCTATTTACTTATGAATAATCAAAATTGCATAAATACTGTGGCAGAGGCTTTTATATATTCCATAAATTTGTTATATAGTTAAAGCCACAGCATGTTTATACTCTCTCCTTCATTATCAGGAAAATCACAAAAGATCATAAAATTTCATACATAGTGAACGATGAATTAAGATTGAACCATTATTCTTTCTTTCAAGAAGTATAGAGAAATTAACTTGATATAAATCAATATTGATCTCTTAAAAGTGGCCTTATAAACTGCGTTCGTTAAAGCCTAAATTGATGTGGGTTTTGTTTAAAAACTATTTCAAATATATATTTATTTATAATTAGTCGACCACATAGGCATATAGATACATCATACATCTACTCGCTGGAGCTCAGAGATCTATACTTGCGTTGCGAGTATTTTTTCGCATTCGATACATGTTTCCAGGGTAAGGGAGATTAGTCCCTCTCCCACTCTTACATAAGCTGTCACTAATAGATTGACGGATCTCATTAATCCAGGGAGAAGTCAACCATATTCATAGCCAGTTCGACGCCAGTTCTTCCAAGATAGAGAAGCACTAACCTATCCTCAGAACAAAGATCCGTTCGGGTCACGCAATCCTGACGCTGCGGGTTCAAATCCCATCCAGGGCATGCTTTTATCAACAAATAAATAGATAGGTTAATGTTTAGAATGGGGTGGCAACATAAAAATAGCCTCTTCTTTCATGACCCTAAGCGGTTGAAATGGAGGCTAACACTTAATAAACAATAAATTAAAAAAATTATCAATCAGAAATAATAATTGAGAGAATGGTCCAGGATATCCGGAATTTGAACCAAGTCAGTTGTTCAGTTTGTGAGTCTCAGCTTTCACTCTCAAACGGATTTAAAGTTTGGATATGTTGAATATTAGATATACCACGTCAAATCTTTAGTAATCAAATAATAATGGATTTAACGTATTGTATCAAAGTACTTTAAATAACTAAAAAAATGCTATCAACTTTTGGAGGTTGAAATATAAGATCCGCTTGTATAGTACAGAATTTTCTTGTGTAAACATTCTAATAGATTTAATTCACCTGATTATAAATAAATTTATATTGTGCTAAAATTTCCGCAGCAGATAGACACAATGTATTCTGCTTATAACCCTCTTGGAACTATACGTGGAAGTTTCCATTTTGTTTAATAAAAAATAAAATAAAAACGTATCTGGGGTACCACCAAGCCTTCCAACATCCAACGAATCCAGTCCTTTAAATATAAAACCCTCCGAATAATCGCAAATGCTCCCTATTACGTATCCAACTCCTCTCTTCACCAGATTTTTAATATTCCTTCTGTTCAGGATCTAATTTCTTCCCGCTTCAGCCTTTTCCACAGTAAACTGCCATTCCATCCTAATCCACTAGCACAGAACTTTTCTGCCAACTCCAACCCCTACAACCCTCCCCAGGTGGTGTCACTGGTCACCTCCTTTTCTCATGTGACTCTCATTAATGTCATTTATTTTCTATTATTCATTGTTATTAAATTACAAAATATTTTCATTTATTTTTAACAGAATGTAATATATAAATAAAGGTTATAAAGGTTATATAAAAAAATATATATAAAATTAAACATATAGAATATAAAAATAAAAATAAGAATAAGAATAAACTAATAATGAGACTTAAATCGAATGAAACAAATCTAGGTATTGACCAAAATATTTTTTTTTTCTCTCTTTCCATCTATTATTTCAATGTTAGTTATTAGGCACCAATTTCAGTGTTAGCTAAACAGACAAGTTTCTGACGAGGAGTTAAGTACAACAATGTTCCGGTTGCTGAATGAGCTTTCTCTCACCAACCTTATCTCACTGCTTGATAAGATCTCCAAGCCTCTTATTTCTCTTTCGAACTTGTCATACATGTGTTGGGCCCAGTCTGTACAGTTTGAACAGCGGTGAGAAAAAATTAGGAAGACCTTTTAGAGCTCAACCTTCACTCAACAGTTGCTTTCTTCAAACTAAATTCAACCGACTGTGTCTGAAACACAATGGGAAACTGTTTCTGCACCATTTCAAATGCCTTTTATTTATTCATTAATGTAGAGTTTATTATATACTTTCAGCCGATATAGGAATAGGTTAAAGCATAAAATTACGCCTCATTGCAACACTCTTCCATTTTTTTCCTGTACTTCACAACTTTAGAATCTGAGAGTAGTACAATTACCAGTAACATAAATAAAAAATGTGAGATGGTTCTTAAAGGTATTCCTGATACCATTCAACGTTCATTGGCACAAATCATCCCTCTTCTTAGGTTGAGAGGATTGATTATAAACTCTATCAATCCGCTCAAAAATATTTATATTTAATTCAGTTATACCCAATTCATTAATAGAGGAATATAAAATATTTTATCTATAACTTAAATACAAAACAGAAAAACGTCCATGGATAATAAAATTTCATTGAAAGACTATAAATAATTTTCTTGAAGTGGTGCAGTTATGAGTTAAAGTGTCCGTGGCCTGATATGAATCGTGACGTCCGGTTGTCTGGTTTATAGGCCTTCAACCTACTTCCTTGCTCTCCTACAGCTCTCAGCTCTCGGAGTGGAGTGGGACGGGCTACGAGTAGTACCTGCTGTCTGTGTAAGCACTCACTCACAGCATTATTCACTCACAGGATAAAGGGTGATCCTGGCGGCGAATTTCCGTGGAATTCCACAGACATGACACTTACGCTTGTCTGCATCGGTCTGCAAAATATGATAACACAGGTCTCTGTGCAACTGGATAAATAAAGCTGAAAAGAGAGAGCGTTACGTAGAGGTGTTCAATGTTCAACGGCTAGACTGCTACTCACATAAAAATTAAATAAACTTTATTTTTTTAAATTAAATTCTTATTGAATAATCATATCAAAGGATCCTGATCCTTGGTGATGACTATCAAAGGATGACCTGTCATCCGCCTGCAAACTAGGTCATAAACCATCTAGTATGTAAATACATACATTATGTTTATAGAAATACACACATGTATATATATATATACTCCAGCATCATATATTTTAACATATCAAAAAGCCGTTGTGACCGGATTATAAAAAATGATTAGCTGGAGATCTGGGTTCGAGTCCCGGCTGAGGTAGTCAGATATTTTATTCAATTCCCTTGCATTTATTGTATAAACAAAAATATTTAGCATAAGATTTCCACTGTCATAAAATCTAAAAGTCATCAGAGTTAATCCATGCCAATTGTTCAAGCTAAAATCACAGATCTTACAATACATTATTATTTGTACACTTTTAATCAATATTTGTAGCAATTTTGGATATTCTTATATTCCAATGATTTTTGAAAATAGTGTGATAAGTAGGCATTTACTATATATATATATATATATATATATTTGTGGGTGCTTGTGTGTATGTGTGTGTGCGCGCGTTTGCCCCCTCGTCTGGCCTGAATGCAGCCTGATTTTTCGGGCATCACATCTTCTTCTTGTACTGAAGTACAGTATCAGTAACTAAATCAGTAACATATTTTAATTTCCAAATACTTTTAATTATACAGACCATGTGAAAAATCTGTTTGTTTTCAAAACTTATTGGAGTAGACTAACTCAATCTATATGTCACTTTAAAGTTAAAATTAATCAAACTAATATGATAAATAAATTATATTTTACTCTAATTTATAATCCATTTTGAGATGGAACATGTTGGATGCTGAGAATGCCATTTGTCCAACACTAAAACATGTATGGCTGGATGTAACTTTGTCTCTAAGAAAAAATTTTGTTGTGGAAGTAAACAGAATTGTTCTTGTTGGCTTCAGCGGCAATAGAAGTCGAGGTATGTTCTCAATAACTCCAGACAGCCATTAAACACAGACTCTTTGTGCCTTTATTGAATTCCAGAATTTTCTCAACTCACATTTTATTCAGACTTTTTTTTCATTTAGAACAGAGTAAGTTCTTGAATTCCAAGCATTCTCCAAATTGATGACTGCTTAAGCATTTCAATATGCTGTATTAATTAGGATATTGAATTTCAATAGGAATCCCTTACAACCAGCTGCTCTACAATGCATTTTGCTTTCCATTTACAGAGTACAATAAAGCATTTATAAATATTAATTTAGCTGTGGTTTATAATCCCACGTAAATTTTTAACAATTAATGAGAGGGGATAGAATAAATGTATATATTTTGAGTATAATAAAGCGTTTTTCTTCTTCAAATTCATACAAGTTATAAATGCATGTTGGATAGTAAATATTTATTTGGAATTTAAACGTATTATTTCAAAGATAATTTGAATTATTAGAGCTGTTAAACTGTTAATGCTAGCGAATTCAACATTTTTGAAGTATGTTATGTATGCATTCCGTAGCTGAAGTTTCTACTTCGATGTGGGCTTATATTTAATAATAGCGCACTTAGTAAAATAAATATATTCAAGAATATAAAAAGGTGTCTTTGCAATCAACTAGCAGCTCATTAAATCAATAAATGCTTTTTTTGTAATTAGTCCAGATAAAATTTATTAAATATAGTCCACCTCAACTACAAAATTAAGGTTATATAGGTAATTCAAGAACAATATATCTTCCTGTTGAATAATATTAATTATTTTAATATCACGACATCTGAATAGTATTTAGTAGAAGAAAGAGTGGTGTAAGTGTGTTGATGCATTTGTTAATACTAATTTTAGAACACAAAAATAATAATTTATTTATTATTTA